>JACXGM010007762.1:20153-30452 GCA_016801145.1 Umbra pygmaea | reverse complement strand
TGTATACCTAAGGTACAGGCATCAGTGTATACCTAAGGTACAGGCATCAGTGTATACCTAAGGTACAGGCATCAGTGTATACCTAAGGTACAGGCATCAGTGTATACCTAAGGTACAGGCATCAGTGTATACCTAAGGTACAGGCATCAGTGTATACCTAAGGTACAGGCATCAGTGTATACCTAAGGTACAGAACATGGAGAAATGCATAGGTGCATTAAGGGCTCAGGGTTTGTTTGACGCTTGCCGTGTATAATGTCTCAGGTCCTCTATTTGTATGTTTACAGTACTATGAGATGTCGTATGGGCTAAACATTGAAATGCACAAACAGGTAAGTCATTTTCTCATCCTTTGTTGTTCCTTCTTATTTCTTTATTTTGTGCTGTGATGTGTGAGTAAAGTCACTTTTTTCTTTTCCCCAGGCTGAGATTGTCAAGAGACTAAATGGGATCTGTGCTCAGGTGCTCCCATACCTGTCTCAAGAGGTATTACTCTGTCCTTTTTACCTGGCCTAGGATAGCAGGATATGTCAAATGTTCCTCAGTCAATGACAGCCTCAGTAATATTCAGTTATTTCCTCTGTAACCTAATGTAAGTTATTGATGTGTTGTTGAAGCACCAGCAGCAGGTCCTTGGTGCCATAGAGAGAGCCAAGCAGGTCACTCCCCCTGAGATGAACTCCATCATACGGGTACGGGGGGGTTTATTTCTTGGATTCCATTGAGGCTATGGTGATAGCTTGCCTTTCCCGGGATCACACTTAATGAAAAATAATGAATGCAAGAGACAACCAAAAATGTAACAAATTACATGCAGACATTACCAATATATACATTTAAACAGAGCAAATAAAACCACAAAAATATTCTTCAAGCTGAAAAATAATAACCCTGAAAAGGGTGTTTGTGAACCAAGAGTTTTATAAGCGTGTGTGCTGTGTGTATAACCATATGTATCTGTGTGTTTAGCAGCAGCTCCAGGTGCACCAGTTGTCCCAACTCCAGGGTTTGGGCCTCCCGACCATGGCCCCTCTCCCCATGGGTCTGTCTGCACCCAGCCTCCCTCCAACCTCCAGCGCCGGACTGATGTCCCTGTCCTCCATTCTGGCCTCGCACTCCCACTCACACTCACAGGCAGCACACGCACAGGTAACACACACGCTGGAAATACACACACAATAAGAACATACTGAGACGGCACATTCAACAAGTTAGCCCACCAAATTAGGTGTAGAATTAAAATGGAACTTATTTTTTACCGCATCTCTATGCAAGGACACAGATAACACCATCACACTGTGAGCATTGACACAGCAGTACCTTGCTGGCTGCTTTGCCTTGGATGTTTGTGGGCATGCAATCTAAAGGCCATGTACTGTCAGCCTGTGAGCATAACCCTTCCCCCAGAATAAGAGAATTACATGTTTTCACTAACAGAAGCTGTTCAGGCCTAGTAGGGCTATTACTTAAGCATCATCAGTAAGATCCAGATGGGCAGCTTACTTCCTGATGTTTACCCCACCTCTTCTGTCCTCTGCAGGCTCAGGCCCAGCTGGCTAAAGAAGACAAGGCCAGAGACACAGCAGAGAGAGAACAGAGGGAAGAGGACGGTGATAAGTCAGACTGATGGAGGACTGTTGATGGGGGGGGGGGGTGAGACAAGTTGGACTGATGGACAACCAGGAGAGGGTGTGCTGTGTGGATGCTGAGGGAGGATGGTTTGTTGATTGTTAGTACTGCCAGTGACATCGCTGGAGGGCCACTCCCTGGCCCTGTCCTGCACTCTCATTTGTCGCTTATCTATCTTTAAACGCATCATTATCATCAAAGCAGTTTGTCGCCAAGCCTGTTGGACAGGGCCCCTCTAGATTCCCACAGCTGTTCATCAGTTCACTGTTGCTGCTGACAACCCGTTGCCAACAGATACTACCCTGACCAATAACCCTTTAACCCCTGGCCTCAGTTCCTCTCCCTTACTTTCTTTGGCTTAGATTAAATGATGAAAACATTCAAATGACCCGTAGATTAGTATCCAGGGAATACTTTCTCTCCCTCATCTGCATTCTGTAGAGCTCTGCTGATTGGCTGCAGAGAGTCACCCCCTCTCAGCTCACTGACCTCCTACAGAGCACATTCTGAAAGGGCCACTTCAATCTGACTCAGACTAGTAGTATAACAGCCAGAGGAGGTAGAGCGTGTGTGTGCAAACTTACATATTTTCCTTAATTTTTTATGAAGCACCTTTTTGTATCCCCCCCCGAGCCCTCTCTGTCTGTCCACTTTCTCAACTAACAATGTCTATCTATGGTCCTGTTCCAAATCAAGCCCTTATCCCTAGGTACCAACCACCCTCTACACTGATGAACTGTCTAGGGGGCTGGGATTGATCCTGGACAGGGCCTAAAACTAACAGGACCCAAACGTCACATCAATCATGTGCTAAAACAAATAAGATCCTTTTGGTGAAAAGGGAGTGGAATACGTTTGCATGTCATTCTGTTGGTTAGTGTAGCACTTGGAGCTAGAATGTGCGGCGAGCGAGCATTGTGCCAAACCATAAAGCACTAACCTAGAAACTACCTGACCCTGGAACACAGCACTGTTTTTCTAAAAAGGTATGGTGTGGGTCTCCTCTAGTACAGTAGGTGGCAGCATAACTACACAAAATCTAGACAAGTCACGGCTGTTTTCAATCAAACCCACGTAGCTGTGTTTACGCTGTAGCTCATCTCTCCACATTCAAATTAACATCGCAGGACCTTGAAACCCCTATTACTACGTAGAATCCCTTCCATTAGGCAGGAACACAATGTGTTCAGTATTTCAGAAAGTGAAACACTGTGTCGGCGTTGCGATGGCAGGTTTGATTGAATTCACACAAGACTCAAACACATAATTGATGTGTGTTTGTTACTGTTGCGAATGGCCCATTTATATACGTATATAAATATATCGATATACATATATAATTTTTTAAAGCATTTTTGTATGTTTCCAAGCTGCTTTTAGTTTGTATGTATGCGTGTGATAAAATACTTTCGGCGTAGCGTGTTTTGTGATGTGCTACAGTATGTAAAGAGAGGTACTATCCCGCCCCCGTCCGCCCCACTTCTACTTTCTTGCCCCTTGACAATGCTGAGGAAAGGTCGCCTCCTTGTTGAGCTTTGTAAATGTCATTTTTTAAACTTTATTTTGTTCTATGTGAAACTTCATAAGTGTGTACTTGGCGATATGTTGTATGTGTTATTAAAAAACAATACTTATACTTACATTTAAAAGAAACGACACGGTGGGGTAAAATCTAATGTGAACCAACCAAACATCAACTACACAACATGACTGAATGCAGTAAGGAAATGTCTACGGTGCCTTACAAATAAACGATTCAACGGAGAGAACCTAGTCAGTTGTTGTTCTTGCATACATGAATGCCTGTGTACTTGAGTTCCCCCCCAACCGACAAAGAGGTGTCCCGAAACCTACGCTAGACGAGTCTGAACAGGTCAGCTGCATTTTGGGCGTTGCTTTTGAACCAGGATAGTATTTATAAGTATAGCGCATGAGTTGCACAGTAAAAGGGCTTTCAAAGATTGTCTTTTTGTAACTGTGCACCAACCAATAAGATCTAATTTAAACCACTGGGGTTGTAGAGACCTGGCTCAGGTATTACATTTTAAGCTATTCCTTTACAAACGGAAACATTTCACTAATACCCATGGGTATTGATTTTTTTATAACTTGCAAGTTATTAAAAATCAACCACATACACAGAGGATGTCAGGTATCAAAGGTCTTCGTCATATTGGATTTTCGTCAGGGGCGTTCTGGAGATGTTTTTTTATTTGCGGTAGTTCTGCAATAAAAACCTGTTTGGTGGGTAATTAACCATGCTAGCGGGTTAATGTGAAAACGATACAAATGTGTTATGCTTCTTTCTGAAAGTCTTATCCGGACTTTATCAAGCTTAAAAGTGCCCCCCGAAAACAGTAAATTTATGCCGATATGCCATCAAACCCGCACTTGCCTCCAAACTTGATCTCAAGGCCCAATGTGGTATGCATGTGATTCGACAACATTTTACACATTTTCTCTCCATTTTGGATAATTTCATTTGTGTGGATTGGTATCGTTCTGAAGGTGAAAATCTCATGCCTCTAAACCTACGCCCTTAATGATGCATCTAGTAGTCAGTGCAATCAAAGTAGAATTCCTTTACAAGGACATTATTTAATTTTATTCGGTGAATAGGCTAACGATAATAAGTCAATAATACTCAACAATCAGGGTGTTATCTTCAATTGTGCAGTTGTTGACAGTTACTAATAGAATTGCATAATAGCACTAATTGTTGAATAGGCTTTTTTGTCTTGTACAAATACACAATTGTTTGCAGCTACAGTGTAATTTACCAAAACAGATATAGATTAGTGTTGAACATCGGTTGTTTTGACACTTGTAAAAGCTTTGAGTTGCAAAAAAAATCACATTGCATGGTCTCACAGGAGATTGTACGGTGTACTTTGTGTGCACTGGTTTATAACAGTCAGTTAAGAAATACAATAACTAATACAAAACATGTAAATAAAAAACGTCACAGTTGTAATACATTCTTACAGATACAGCGCAAATAAAACAATGGTCTGTCTATTGATTGAACACTGATACACAGTCCAAATCTTCTGTGCACATGTTTGGTTAGGTTACATTTTAATGCAACATTGTTCTTTGACCCACTTGGAGCTCTACAAGATGGGATCAGTTGGATCCAGTCCAGTATTAACACTCTTCATTCTGCTAGTCAACGTGTCTGTGCTGGGCTGTAGTAAAAACCTGCAACCACTTTATCTCATGATTCAAGGCAATGAAAGTCTGTCTCAATAGATGACGTGACAGTGTTAGCTCCAATGTAGAAACAATGCATTAGAAACACACGAAAGTTAATAAAAAACAACACACCTCTGGAATACACAAGAAATACAATTTTGAATGTATATTTTTTACATAGTTTGTGTCTCCAGTAATGCTCTTTGCTAAAATAAGCCCTTAACATTTTAGTACATACCTGTAATATTGAAATCAGAAAAGATTAAAATGCATTTAAACAGTTGCACATTAAACATGTGCCTACACACTCATATCTGTTTGCTGGAGTAGTTTTTCTGTGTTCAGGCAGTAGTTGTATAATTGTAGTGGTTGCTGCGTTGTGTTTCTGTGTTCAGACAGTTGTTGTATAATTGTAGTGGTTGCTGTGTTGTGTTTCTGTGTTCAGACAGTTGTTGTATAATTGTAGTGGTTGCTGCATTGTGTTTCTGTGTTCAGGCAGTAGGTGTGTAATTGTAGTGGTTGCTGCGTTGTGTTTCTGTGTTCAGGCAGTAGGTGTGTAATTGTAGTGGTTGCTGCGTTGTGTTTCTGTGTTCAGGCCAGGTTTGGCCTCTAGATGTTCATCTTCAGCTGTCTCTGGTTGTGTGCAGCAAGGAGGGGGACGGGGTTTAAAGAAATCTGAGATATAACGAACCTGAGAAAAGAAAGTTGGTAGTCAGTAATATTTAAACATACACAAAACAAAATGAGCCCTTCCACATTTACGCACACACTCACGTTTAGGATGGCAATGAGCATTCCCTGCATTAGTCCCACCAGGACGTCACTCCAGTGGTGTTTGTAGTCACTAACGCGCGTGTATCCAACATACACTGCAAACGCCACAAGGAAGAATTGCACTGTGGGTCGGACCAGGCGCGTCCATTTCCCTTGCATACGGGCCTGCACATACAACTGCACACAAGAACACAAAACATTTACAGCTGTGGGAAAAAATAATAGCCCACTGCAAATGTTTCATACATCGACCCTATTGAAAACATCTAGAATGTGATCAAGAGGAAGAAGCCATCAAACAAAGCCTGAGCTGCTTTAACTTTTGCACCAGGAGTGGCAAAGTCAACCAACATCAATGTGAAAGACTGGTGGAGAGCATGCCAAGACGCATGAAAGACAATTATTATTCCACCAAATATTGGTTTCTGAACATTAGTACTGTGTTGTCTAAAAATGTATATGAACGTATCTCTTTTGCATTATTCGAGGTCTGACAAGACTTCTCTCAATTATTATTTTGACCAGTTGTAATTTTCTGCAAATAAATGCTCTGAATGACAATAAGTTTATTTAGAATTTGTGAGACACATTACCAATAGTTTATGGAATAAAGACTATGCGCATGAGACTTTGTGTGTGTGTTTATGAGTCTACATGAGACACAAATAATGAAACACTCACCGCTAGAAACAACATGCTGTACATTCCAAAGGAGGAGTGTCCAGAGTAAAAAGACAGTCTGGGAACAGAGGACAGAAAGGTGAGCTTCACGATGCAGCACGAGTGAGCAGGAGGAGAGAAAGACAGACCCACCTGGACTCGGTAACGTTCCGAAGGTTGCCAGTACAGTTGATCTGCTGCATGTATCCAGAACACACCACAGGGTTGCACACAGACAGGAAGTTAGGCCGTGGCCTGCCGATGGTGAACTTGGCCAGGTCAGTCAGTGACTGACTCACCACGGCGCCAAACAAGAAGGTCCCCACTACCTAGTAGAGGCACAGCTAGAAATTAAGGACGTGAGACATGCCACTCCCTTGTGGAACCTATTTTAAAAGGTAAAAGTTCAGAGTAGAACCTATTTATTTAAAGTCTGCCATCTTGGATAATAATGACAATTTAACCACATTATGAACCAATGAAATTCGGAGGAGGCAGTGAGCCAAGAAAAGCGACCACATTATTGGCCAAAATGAGAGACTGTTCCAGCCCACCTTGTAGAGGGCTGATAGGTACTGGTTGAATTTAGAGTTGGAGTGGAGACGTTTGGTGTACACCAGGTATGCTTCTCCTGTTGTTATCTATTAAGAAACAATGAAAGAGATTGGGTAGAGTCAGAGCGTTGTAGACGTAAGCGTGAGAGGATCGGTTAAGAATAAAGCAACAGGAAAAATATGTTTTACCTTTTAAAGGTAAACTAACACGGCAGGGTATGGATATTCATTTGGTTTATGTACCATTGTTTTGTACTTGTAAAACCTGGTGAAACATTCTAATTTATATCAACAACATGGAGAATAGTTACATGGAGAGGTGAGGGGAGGAGTGAGCCAAACAGATGTTATAGATGATTAAGTAGGCATGACGCCACTGTAAACACTGCAATTCTTACACTACTGGCCCTCTAACTGTACTGTAGCAGAATCTCATCTCCCATCCAGGGACTAACCAGCACAGACCCTGCTTAGTATCGTCTTTACTAATTAATCCGGACGACACTGTGTAAGTCATACAAAATGTTTTCAAGACGTCATGAGACAGCTTTATCAGACCATTCCATTCTGTCTCACCTCAAACTATTGACAGTTTGGTGTAGCGTTCTGTGCCCATCCCCTCAGGATCCTCCTACATGCCTGTCTCACTAGTCTTGCTTCCTAAAATACCATTGGGATTTTACCAAACATTGTTTAGGTGTAATAAACCCAAAATTTAATTGAGTAAAAAACAAATACTAAATATATACAAAAAAACACCTAAATGTTAAGTTATTAATACAAATGGATTGCATGGTGACTCTTTCAGTCCCCAAGTCCCCTGCCATAGTGCCATGTCAAAGCCATTGAGGTGGTACCCGACTCACTATGACTACAGAGCTGGTGAGGGTAACCGCAGCCATGGCCCTGTGGGAGACGGTGGATCGTCTGTAAGGATACTTGATGCTCTCATCATCACAGTAGATCCCCCTCTGGTATGGACTGAACAGCAACGTCAGGATCGCCGACGGAAGGGCGGCTGTTAAAAATGAAGAGATATGAGAACGGTTGAGGAGATACCGAGTCACAGTGGGACCACGGAGACAATATCAACACGGTGCTGAACTTGTCTCTTCGTTGGCCTAGGTGAGGTTAAGCTTCAGGAAACAGGTCAACATGCTCTGACAGACATGACTAAATCCAACAGCCTGAGAGGGTGTATAATCCACTGGAAACAGTACATGGGTATGTGAAGGCAGTTCTATACATTTATTGGTCAGCAGTATAGCAGTGACTTCTATACAGTACATGAACTATCCCGTCACAGGATTCTGCTAACTAGCTCCATATTGATACACAGTCAGCCAGATCAGCCTTGAACTTCCACTCCTAAACGCTGCTGAGAAAGGCAGGGCATGGAGTTTATACCGGCCAGAGAGAAAGGGACATTCCTTGTATATTTATTCTAACAAAGTTATCATGAGAAACTCCCTCATACTAATCTCTCACGGAAGAAACCATGGACCTTTAACCTTTCTCTCTCTCTTCGGTTCCTCCTTCAAATCGGCTTCACTTTCTTTCTCTCACTACAGTATGTACCCCTGGTCTCTCTTCCCTGTTTAATTTTCACCTTTCTCTTGCCGGTGACTCACAGCAGAACGGAAAGACTGGCACCAGGAGACACCATAAAACTGTCTCTTCACTTTGACAAAACAATGGCGTAGACACACAGACATGCACACTATTCTGACAGGACAATGGTACCGTTTTTAAAGGGCTGTTGTTGAGAAATCTCAACTTTAAATAGCTTTCCTGTTTTCTGAACCCTCGAACAAAAAACAGCATTGCTCCCTGGTCCCCTCATGCAAACTAACCTCTCACATCACAAATAAATGGATATACTTCTTGGCCTTCATGACCCTGCTCTGGTGGTCCCACACGGTCACTCTTCAAAGAAATATAAACAACCAAGTCACTGTTGATCGGCTGTATTGCCGTCAGGTCAAGTCTACAATCAGGCAGTTTGAAGTGTGCTAATTAGTATTAACATTCAGTTCCGGTTGACTTTGTTGTTCGCTACAGTAACACAAAGCTAGATAAGACGGGTCTCCCGAGAGAAGTGCATGTCGTGTGAGTTGCATTCTGCTGCAGTTTAAGGGAACTAGACATACACAGAGAACTGTCCCACATTTTAAATATTATGTTGTAATATAATATTATTGTGTGATTCCAGTGGAGGAGAATCTGAGCATCAATCATTTTGAACCATGTTCCTGATTTGTACTGAAAGTGCCATTGCTTGCTTCCCTCAAGGGTTGTCTGAACTGCCTAATTGTCCTGAGATACAGAAACAGTATGTGGGTTTGCTAACAGTCACATTGATAAACACCCCTAAATGGAAGGTTATGTGGTGGAAAGGAGACGTTTGAATAGAGTCAGGTTGCCACGTGCTTGGCAGGTCATCTAGTATACTCTGAAAGGAAAAGGTTACTGGAGGATTTTTAAGTGGTTCTTCAAATTTAAACTGAAAGGGGTACCTTATAGATTTTGGGGTTTTCTGTAGCTTCTGTCATTTGTGTCCTTGTTTGAACACTATTATATTAGATAGCACTATTTGTGTTGAAAGAACATTGCCATCCATTTCAGTAGTATTTTCTATCGAAAAAGAATTACTAAATTAGAATGTTGAAGTAGTAGGTTAGAAATGTAAAATGAAAGCAACACATAATATACTGACTTCATCCACTGTCAAGAACAGTATAGGCAGATTCATATGTCTGCAATTGTATTACGGTATTTGTAACAATACTGAAATACAATTATGTTATACTGAATGTAAACTTTATCTTTTCTTTATCATTTTTGGCGTCCCCAAATAGTTTCTCTCTAAGTATACACCGCACCCACCGACACACACCAAGAGACACTTTAGACAGACATCAAAGTTTCAGATTTTTAATGTTTGGTCTGTGATATATCAACGTTTTGACTCTGCATGCAAATCTAATCATCATCATGCTGGAGCTAGAATTGCCCAGTTGCTCCCTCCAGAGTTACTGATGCCCAGATTGATGTTCCCTTGAGAGAGGGCTGAGGTGGCATTGATAAAACAAGAAAGAAGAGAATGTAAAAAGATAAAAGACCATAACTCTATGAAGACATTTTGTGGTAGCAACTTATACATAAATGGCACTGCAACACGACTAATGGCGATCTGTGTCTGGGACCTAAATGTGCTTCCTGTTTTGATTAATCAAAAAGAAAAAAATCATCATTCTTCAGTATCTTCTGAAAAGTATTGTTTTGTAGCAACCTTGTTGGCCTTCTTGAGAAAGGCATTTTACCCCCTGCAACCCACCCCTTCAATACACACACACACACACACACACACACACACACACACACACACACACACACACACACACACACACACACACACACACACACACACACACACACACACACACACACACACACACACACACACACACACACACACACACACACA
>JACXGM010007762.1:0-20053 GCA_016801145.1 Umbra pygmaea | reverse complement strand
GTCTGGTGGGACACACAGGATCCAACTTCCTCCCGACCTTTAAACTCACAGGAAGTAGGAACCTAAGAAATGTTCCTGTTTTTCCCCAGATTACACTCCAGAAATCCTACACAATCCCGCCGTCCAACTCATGATGTCATTGTATCACTTTGGGAGATGGAAAACACTCAAATCCATTTAGGTTCATTAAAACAACAAATACCTTTGGGGAAAACATTTCCTTTTTATCCTTTCACTCTTACCAGATAAGTATGACTATAAGCACACATTTTTATTTTCGTCAATGACATGCCTACTGGTCAGTGATCAGGACTCTGTCTGTAGTAATCCCACTTAAGAGCAGGAGTCAAACCCCCAAAGCTTCACTCAGCTTGCTTCCTCTACCACATACTGTACACACCTTGCTCCTTCTATCCTGGTGGGACCTGAGACCTAACCCAGATCCAGAAATCCATTTACCCTATTGCCTAGCCCAAAACCTAGCCTTAACCCTTATATAAGATCATTTGTATGCTTAAATGTAAGCTAACTGGTAATACCTAAGCCTAAAAGTTATCCCAATTGTAACATCATGACAAATGTAAAGATTTTCCCTAAACCCTGTGCTGAAAATCAAGTTTTCCCTAGTTGGGGACATACCAAAAAAGGTTATGGACCTATTTTTCAGATTTTACTATCTTCTGGGGACCTCGGGTTCCCACGTGTACACACAGACTTGGACCACAACCACAGATGGCAGGCGGACACAAAATGTGTGTGTAAATGTGAGGTTCAACTGTCAGTAAAACAGAAGGGAATAATCTTCTTTAAAACAAGTTGTCACCAAACCCCTGTCAAACAAGAATCTCAATAAACACAAAAACATCCACAGCTGGTATCAGTTACTGTAGCTCAATCTTTAGAAATGCTCTTCTAACATTAAGTCACATTAACAGTAATAATTTGAACAGAGCAAACAACAGCTGTATTTTGTCTCATATTTAACATACGGAGAGTTTAATGACTAAATGGCTCAAGGACTTTGACCGCAAGCACAGCCAACATCTAGTTAGGAGGAGGTAGTAAAAAGATACAATGCAAAACTTTCATTCATTAAGATTCATCAGAATGACAGGAATGACATCTAGAATGAACATAGTTATTGCCTGCCAGACCTATGAAGGATTGTACATTCATTATCACATCAATATGTCCTAGTACATGTACGGTATTACCACATCAATAAGTCCTAGGTGATTATGGCATCACAGTCATTTACATGACAAATCACAACCTACTGTAGATGTCTCAAAATGGATAAACAAAAAATAACTAATATTTTATGTAACTCTGGAGAAATGTGGGAGTATTCCAAAAAGTGGACTCAGAAGTATTGTCATGTTGGAGAAATTAAAGTATATTTTAAATATTTGGTATTTTTACATTTAGGTTATATATCACAACACTTATTTGTTTTGTCCCCACAACCTCTGATGTTACGAATCTGCTTTATGAGGAGAAACAAAATATTAGTACAACTGAATATGATATGTACAGTACAACTGTAGTACTGTCTGAATCCGTCAAGCTTAGATGAAAGCACTCATGAAGAACACTAGGGGACAGATGTGAGTGGAAAAACAACTCATGCAAGCCCTTTTTAAAAGATATTGACTATGATTGACAAAAATACATTATTTGACAATTTGCTTTTAAATCAGTATTGACCAGAGTTTCTGCAGTTGTCTGCATTCACGGTTGAAATAAAACATTACATTACTTGGAAAGGATTACTCTCGTTTAAGGATAACTTCTCAGATTAACCTTTGCTGGGAATATCTCTAAACATTTTGATCCAAGAAATGTTAAATGTCAAATTGACAGACCATATCATTCATACTGAAGTCATTATGGGAGAGAATCATTTTATTAAAATGTTTTAGTTCAACCCCAATTTCTCTAAATGTGAATCAAGGACTGTGGGGGGGGGGGGCAACCTCACGTGTGGACTGTTAACACACGTGCACACAGATATGTACACACACACAATCACACAGATGTGTACACACACACAATAACACATATGCAACAAAGACCAGCTTACATCTCCTCTCCTGTTAACCACACACTTTTCTTCACTGACCCACCACAGGAAAACAGTGAGGGGGGTGGACAGAAGGGGATGTCAGGGGGACAGAGAGGGGGAGGGAGACCATCCACAGTTGACCACCAACATTTGTAATCTACAATGTTGCTCCTTCACTTTGTAGAGTGCAAGTCAGTACATGCCAACTCTGGCTCAGCACCCACAATCACACAAAAGCTGTTTTTAAATGTCCTCATGAGAAAAGTTTAAGTGGTGTTTATAAAACACTAATAAACAATAGTAATGCTAAATATGTTATGTGCCATTTATCTCATGCTGACTGGTGACTACATCTCTTTAGTCTCTATAAGTCAATACAGATCAATCTCAGAACATATGTTGTGTGCACAGTCAGGCACTGTTACAGCCAGGATCCATTAAACAAGATATAACAGGAGAAATGCTTACTTATGTGTGTGCAAGGGGGGGGGGCGTACAGCCTGTAGAAACTCTGGTTACAAACTCCCCACACCCATTTCTGATTAAGCCATTTGAAGATTATTAAATTAACACATTTTTCATTTGCTTATTCTCAAGGTGGCCATTTCTAAATATTTATAAGTGTAATATAACAATGAGTGTTGTTTGCACACATATCAGCCACGTTATTAAGAAAGAAGTTCGCACACTTACCGACAAGCACACACAGAACATCAACTAGAATCAGCATCTTCTTCTTGTTGTGACCTAGTGGTTCCGTCATATTTTTTCTTCTCGGAATAGCCTATATTGATCATCAAAATTGCATGAAAGTAGTTTCAAGCAAATCAATATACTGGAAAGCCGCAATTGCAGAAGTTAAGATGAAACAGTGAGAAACCAGATGTGCTTGTTCTTCCCGATTTCTCTCCTGTAGCCTACATTTATCGTGTTTACGTGTAGGTGAGTTCGGGTGGTAGATTACGCAAGTTTCATACGGAACATAATGAGTCTTTGCAAATAGTAACATCAACTTGAAAGTCAGAAGGCCCGCCTACCCACTGTTCTTTCAGCGACACGATCATAGGCTAGCGACACTTCAGATGACGTCATATAATGAGAAAACCTTCAAAATTAAAGCCCGAAGATCAATGCATATCCAAGTGCATAACACCTTAATTAGGTTAGTGAACTCTAAACAAAGGCAGGTTTTATGATGTTTTAAGCATGTAGAAAGTTTGAGTTATGTGAAAAAATTAAATATATTCCAAATATAGTCTCAAATCCCCTGGCACTTGATTCAGTATGGCTAGAAAACACTAAATCAGGGACCCTCGTCACTCTCTAATTGCCCATACAGATTTTGCTCTATAAAAACTAAACTATCGCCTGTGCCAAAACATTGACTATGGATAACTGTTCAGTAGGATGTCTTCTATCCAAATATAGTCTCAAATCCCCCAGCACTTGATTCAGAATGGCCGGGAAACACTAAATCAGGGACCCTCGTCACTCTCCCATTCATTTCACTGTAGGCCATAATTGCATATGCAGATTTTGCTCTATAAAAACTAAACTATCGCCTGTGCCAAAACATGGACTATGGATAACTGTTCAGTAGGATGTCTTCTATCCAAATTAATTCAGTATGGCTGTGCCACTCAAAAACTAATAAGGAACACCAGAGACACAGTAGAGAACTGGGAACAGAAGTTGTCCAACACAGTAGCATTGGCATTTGAATGTTTTTTTGCCTCTACCGTTCCTGGCAAGAACATTCACAGTTAGTTATTGAGGACACTTCAGCCAGGTGGACTAGCCAAAGAAACAGCCATTAACACTTCTGGCCCTCATGAACCCATTATGCATGATTCCTGTGCTATTGCAGGTGTGAATACCTGATGGAGGTGCGTACCTATTGTTTTTTGAAAGGGTGTTTTTTTGCTATTAAAATAACTCTACTTAGTCTTCAATGTAGCCTAATGGTCTAGCAATAGCTGTAAACATATATCATTCAACAGAAACAGTTACCAGCACCTTTATATATGTAAATAATCTAATCAGGTGCAATATAACTTTTTTGAATTTCACCTGAATTGCACCAGGCAAGCAGATAGAGAGCACACAGAGACCTTGCATGAAGAAAGGTCAAATACTATAGACCGTGAAGTGAGACATGCTACGTTAAAAACATTCACTAGTTTGAGTTTTATAAGTAGTTTTATCCAATATTAGTCTCATATCCATGCTAGTGCTCTCCATGGTACTGAAATGCATAAAAACATGCAACTCTCAACAAACTCATAAGGGAAACAATGTAGAAGTTAATAAATTCTCATTTAATTTCAAGATAGACACTCAACAAATCTGGGTTCTAATCACAGCTTGTAAGCATCTAGAAAACATAATGCTAGAGACAAAATAATTTACACTTGTTACTAATCACAAGTTACAGTGCCTTGCGAAAGTATTCGGCCCCTTTGAACTTTTTGAACTTTTGCCACATTTCAGGCTTAAAGATATGAAAAAGAAGATATGAAACTGTAATTTTTTGTGAAGAATCAACAACAAGTAGGACACAATCATGAAGTGGAACGAAATATATTGGATATGTCAAACTTTTTAACAAATAAAAAACTGAAAAATTGGGCGTGCAAACAAGTTAATACTTTGTAGCGCCACCTTTTGCTGCGATTACAGCTGTAAGTCGCTTGGGGTATGTCTCTATCAGTTTTGCACATCGAGAGACTGACATTTTTGCCCATTCCTCCTTGCAAAACAGCTTGAACTCAGTGAGGTTGGATGGAGAGCATTTGTGAACAGCAGTTTTCAGTTCTTTCCAAAGATTCTCGATTGGATTCAGGTCTGGACTTTGACTTGGCCATTCTAACACCTGGTTATGTTTATTTGTGAACCATTCCATTGTAGATTTTGCTTTATGTTTTGGATCATTGTCTTGTTGGAAGACATATCTCTATCCCAGTCTCAGGTCTTTTGCAGACTCCATCAGTTCTTCCAGAATGGTCCTGTATTTGGCTCTATCCATCTTCCCATCAATTTTAGCCATCTTCCCTGTCCCTGCTGAAGAGAAGCAAGCCCAAACCATGATGCTGCCACCACCATGTTTGACAGTGAGGATGATGTGTTCAGGGTGATGAGCTGTGTTGCTTTTACGCCAAACATAACATTTTGCATTGTTGCCAAAAAGTTCGATTTTGGTTTCATCTGACCAGAGCACCTTCTTCCACATGTTTGGTGTGTCTCCCAGGTGGCTTGTGGCAAACTTTAAACAAAACTTTTTATGGATATCTTTCAGAAATGGCTTTCTTCTTGCCACTCTTCCATAAAGGCCAGATTTGTGCAGTATACCACTGATTGTTGTCCTATGGACAGACTCGCCCACCTCAGCTGTAGATCTCTGCAGTTCATCCAGAGTGATCATGGGCCTCTTGGCTGCATCTCTGATCAGTCTTCTCCTTGTATGAGCTAAAAGTTTAGAGGGACGGCCGGGTCTTGGTAGATTTGCAGTGGTCTGATACTCCTTCCATTTCAATATTATTGCTTGCACAGTGCTCTTTGGGAAAAATTTTGGGAAATCGTTCTGTATCCAAATCCGGCTTTAAACCACAACAGTATCTCTGACCTGCCTGGTGTGTTCCTTGTTCTTCATGATGCTCTCTGTGCTTTCAACGAACCTCTGAGACTATCACAGAGCAGGTGCATTTATACAGAGACTTGATTACACACAGGTTGATTCTATTTATCATCATTAGTCATTTAGGTCAACATTGGAACATTCAGAGATCATCACTGAACTTCTGGAGAGAGTTTGCTGCACTGAAAGTAAAGGGGCTAAATAATTTTGCTCGCCCAATTTGTCATTCCAAAAAACTTTGGAATATACAATAAATTTCGTTCCACTTCATGATTGTGTCCCACTTGTTTTTGATTCTTCACAAAAAATTACAGTTTTATATCTTTATGTTTGAAGCCTCAAATGTGGCAAAAGGTCGAAATGTTCAAGGGGGCCAAATACTTTCGCAAGGCACTGTAACAAGGAAAATAACTTCCAAAACAGGACAATGGAAAGCACAAATATAGCATGTTTCTGTTAGGAAAGACATGTGCCATAAATAAATGGGCTATGCACCCCTTCTAAACAATGCCATGGTTCACTCTGTATCATATTTCACTTTTGGGAACACAGTACTGTAACAAGATGAGATGTTTAATCAATGAGAAAACTGACAGCAAGTTCAGCCAATTTCATATTGCACTTTAAGCAAAATATGTTGAAAAGACATTGAAAGGACACATTTCTGGTTGAAAAGACGTTGAAAATATGTTGAATATATGTCTTTAAAATGAGCTCAGTAGGCTTCGTCTCCCTGTGGGTAAAGATGACATTGATGCTTCTGTGTTATTAATCCAGTGGCCTATCTGGCTCCAGGTCCAGAAATGTATGCCGTTCACATTGTCCATCAGAGGTAACTGAACAAACAACTACTAAGATGTTGTTCTATGTGGAAACTTAAAAGGCATTCACTGACCCTCTCGCTCTCTTAATACGTCTGTCCACTCTCTGCTGATGTCAGACTTCTGTGAAATGTAAATCGACCTGGGAGTAAGTAACACAGCAGTGTTGCAGCAACATCAATACATGAGAGAAAACACAGAAAGGAAATTGTTTCATTAACAGAAGAGGGAATACTCAACATGGTTATTATTTTAACTTTTTATACTGTCACTGACAACATTTATAAACACAATTATTTACAGACGTGGTCAAAACTATTGTTACCAATCAATATGAAAAATGTTGAAATTTAAAGATAATTTGTCATCCATACATCAATGGAGGAAATTGAATTGTTTTTTTTGTGTGAATTTTCCAATTTTTTGTCCTCTTTCAACTGATCTTTTGAATTCCCACTGACCCTGCCTTGTCGGCAGCTCCGCAACTCCTTGGACAGATGCAAGATGGTAAAGAGCGCTCACATGGTTCATGCAACCACATGTCACTGAGCCATCAAATTTTTTGAAAGACTTTAGTCAGCGCATGCGTGGGATGATTACGCTCACCATTTATACTTCTGTGACTCCACACAAGGAGTTGCTAAAGAGCGACATGGCAAGGTAGATAATTCAACTTATCTATCCCAAATCCCGGGCAGCGGTATGCCAATTTGTGCTACCTCGTGCTGGAGGGTCTGGAAATAGGACAGGCTCGAACAAAGACTATCATGACATACCTTATCCTGCAATGCAACGACTTAGCCCACTAGGTCACGTGGACCCCCCAGGCCATTGATTGTTAATTGTTTGGACTGGAGTAAATGAAATGATATCTCACATTGCGTTTAATGTGTTTAACTCCATTCCATTTACTCCAGTCCAGACAGTGATTTGAGCCCATCCTCCTTGATTAAGGTTCACCGGCCTCCCCTGCCATACATGCATGTCTATGGTTTGCAGTGGAACAAAACAAAAAACTGAGAAAATAACAGAAATCTTGCTTATTCTATAAAGACTTTTAAAATGTCTTGGACAATATAATTGATACCCTTAAGAAGTTACATGAAATATTCATATTTTACTGACACCTTAAGCAGACCATTGTCTTTTTTTGTATCACAGGTGTCTTCAATCGCATAATCAAGAAAAGAACACCATCCATACCGTAAAACATGGAGGAGGCTTAGTTATGTTTCAGGGATGCTTTGCTGCCTCTGCCACTTCTATGAGTCCTGATCTAAATCCCATTGAACATCTGTGGAATGAGCTAAAAGTCACAGTAGGTAAAAGGCACCCATTAAACCAAACTGAAGCAGTTTGATCAGGACAGCACTTGATTTCAGTTATAGGGCCCTATCTTCACCCGGCGCAATGCAGCGCAAAGCCCAAACGCAAGTGTCTTTGCTAGTTCAAGACAGACGCAGCTGTCAATTTCCCGTCCGGCACCTGCGTTGTTTAAATAGCAAATGCACCTTCACCCATATCCACCACACCCAATGGGCGTGCTGGTCTAACAGCGAGGTGTGTTTAGGATAATTCTGGGTGTATTGCTATAAACAATGAATCTCTGATTGTTTTATTGCAAGTTACGCCAAAAACACACCTACGAATTAATGAAGACACTTAGTACAACCCTATTAGACCATGCGCCCGGCGTATGGACCCTTTCATCCACTGTCAAACTAGCAAACATGGATTTGGACACGCCCAAAGCGCACTTGCACCATGCGCTTCACGCAATGCGGTTAGATCGTAAAAGCTGCATTGTGTAAGAATTGCTCCCATCTAGTGGTGAAATTGTATATGACAAACAACTGAATACCATTCTAGCCCACCCGGGTATTTAGCCAGCAACACAAATTTGGAAATAGTTTTTTTCTTCCAAAACAATAGCGCTCGTTTTAATTCATTGCAATAATCATTGTTAATTCATTATATAGCCTGTGAATTGTAACCAAATGCAATTGTATTGTGTGTAAAGAAACAATAAGAGCATGTTATAGCAAAAAATTATAATTTAAAATGTTTTATTAAAAACAGCAACAAATATGTTGTACACACAATTTGATTGAATAAATTGTCAGTGTCTCACGTGAAAACATGATTACATTTGAAAAACATTCACTAGAGTCTGTTTCATCCGACAAAATACTAATTTTAGCAGAACATGAACATGGACACTACCTATGCAATGAATTAACAATGATTATTGTAATGAATTACGAGCGCTAATATTTTGAAACAAAAAATCAGAGTTCGTGTTGCCAGGCGAATGTTCTTGCCCCCTGTATAGCTAGGGCCAGCGCTGCCATTACATGTCCTTGAGAATAGGCATTATACTCCATGTTCAACTGGCTTGGAAATCTGCTGGCAGTCGTGAGTAATCTTCCCCTGGCATTCGTCACAGTGCCACTAGTGTAAAAGTGCAAAAGGCAGAGTTTGAATTTCCAGGTATGTCCCTTTTTGGCTAATGTATTTTAAAGATGGAGGCGTAACGTGGCTGCCGCAATTCGAGCGGCACCATTGTATGTATTCTGAATGGAAGATTCTACACTTATGAAAATACTTTGATTAGTTGGTGGAAGTAATTACACATGAATAAGCACATATTTTTGAAATAACAGGTTTTTTTGTTAAGAATCAACTAAAAAAAAGACACAATGTTGCTTTAAAATAGGGCCCATTGTCTCCAAAGACATTTTAACTAAATATTAGGTTAAGAATTCCAATATTTTTATTTGTGCAATTTTCATTAGTTTTACTATTTAAAGTAACATGTTAAATCAAAATCAAAGTTTCTGTTCCATTGAATGTAAATTATATAATGGTGAACACTTTTTTATACTTTTGTTAGCTCAGAAAAATGTAAACAATACTTTCAGAATGTATCAATACTTTCAACCATGTCTGTATTCAAGTGACATGCATCTGATGTTTGATTGTGCTGTAGGCTTTTGATAAACACCGCAGCAGTGTCAGTACTTGATTTAACAGTATACAGACTGTTACTTCACAATAGAAAACAACACACAACCCAGCCGCAGGTCCGACTGAACCAAAGTAAAGACCCAGCAACATGTCTGACTGATATGTGAATGGTCTTCATTTATTAAAGAGCAGTGGGTATCAGAGACACAGGCATGTTGTAGATGGCTAGAAGATACAGTACATGAAAATGGAGGTACTGTAGCTGTGTAAGATGAGAAGCACTATCTACTTGCCTTGCATTTCCGTGGCAGGGGCTGACAAAGCTCCTATCAAAACAAAACGACAAATATAATTACAGTTAAATAAGGAAGTGATTGTTCATATTTTATTAAATTTGGTATATGGAGGAGGAAAATATGAAAACTGTTCACCAGCTCCTAAGCAACATATTACACTTACATCATAGAGTGTTTGAAAAAAAAAAAACCTAGTCTCTCCCCATACAATATACAGAGCACCATAGAGGATGGTGCAGTTGGATTGAACATACTGTACAGTACAGTTGACTGTCATATATAAAGTGCCTTGCATAAGTATTCACCCCTCTTGGACATTTCCACATTTTTAGTATGACCCCCTGGAATGAAAAAGGATTGTATTCAATTGTAGGATTGAATAGCGTACTTCTGCAAGGCACTGTAAGTGATGTGTGCCCATGGGCTCCGGTTGCTCACATGACGGGCCATGATACACCTACAGCATCCACAAGCGTTCTGTTTAAACAAGCCTTCACCTAGCCCTTGCATTATTCCCCTTGTACTGGTGTCATTTTTCTTTTGTTCTTTGTTTTGCATCTTTGGGTCCTTGAAAAGTGCCATATAAGTACCATGTATTATTAATATTATGAGCTGTGGAAGGACCACTCCTATCATTTGGCAACCTGACTTCCTTGATCAAACCTGAAGTAAGAAGCATAGGTGTTATCATAGACTCTGAATCCAGTTTCCCACAGGATTGATTTTAAGGTCCTCCTGCTTGTTTATAAAACTCTAAATGGCTCAGGACCAGCCTATTTCACAGAATCTCTAAAATCCTATGTTCCCCAAAGGGCACTCAGATCTTCTACAGCTAACCTGCTAATGATACAAAAATCCACCCACAGAAAAATTGGAGATGCTGCCTTTTTTAAGTATGCTCCAAAACTGTGGAACACAATACCAAAAAATATCAAAGAAGCACCATCGATTGATATATTCAAAAAGCTGTTGAAAACATATCTTTTCATTATAGCATTTAACTAAGTATTTCTATTTGACTGCTTGCAAATGTGCTTTATGCTTTTTACGCTTTGAATTTAACTATTTACATTTCTTTTTCTTTTACTGATGTAAATGTTTCTATTTCTTCCACTGTATTTGACTTTTATTGATGTAAAGCACTTTGAGCTGCATACTTTGTATGAAAGGTGCTATATAAATAAAGGTTATTATTATTATTATTATTATCATTTTCACAGTCACATCATAGCTAAAGTTTCTGTATTCTAGTGGTATCTCCCTGTGTTTTGTCAAGGTAAGGCATGGCTTTTGTCTGCACCTGAGACCTGGGTTCTACTCTCCCTTCCAAACCTTTCTTTTCTCTCTCTCAGCTACTTTTGCCACTTTGTACCTCATCAGCTGTCACCCAGCCAGATGTATCCATTCTGTCATTCCATAACTATAAAAAATATACTTACGGGAGTACATGAATGACGTGACCTGTTCTATGTAGCCGGAGACTACATGAAAAGTGCAGCATGTAAAATGGCATACAGCGGGTAAAATAAGTATTGAACACATCACTATTCTTCTCAGTAAATATATTTCCAAAGGTGCAATTTACATGAAATGTTCACCAGATGTTGGTAACAACCCAAGTAATCCATACATACAAAGAAACAAAAACACATAAAAAAAATTAAGTTATCATTATAATGTGCACCGTAGGTGAGCGGTCTATCCACTGCCCCACCACAATGTGATGTCAAAACTGTACACACCCATCATCTGGTGATGCCTAGCACAAAGAGGGACTGATTGAATAACCAATATAAAGGTGATAAAGAAATATGCTATGTTCAGTCAGTAAAAACCTCAATTACAAAGGGCTGACATACACCTATCAGCCATTAACATTTTATTTTCCCTGCTTCCTCATTATCCTCAGGGTTGATGTGTTAGATGCACGAAAAAAAAGGCATGTGATGGCTAGACAACTGGGTCAGAGCATCTCCAGAACTGCAGCTCTTGTGGGGTGTTCCCGGTCTGCAGCGTTCAGTACCTATAAAAGATGTCCAAGGAAGGAAAAGGGGAGAACCGGTGACAGGGTGATGGCGGCCAAGGCTCATTGTTGCACGTGAAGTGAAGGCTGGCCCGTCTGGTCAGATCCAATAGATGACCTACTGAAGCTTAAATTGCTAAAAAAGTTAATTCTGGTTCTGAGAGACAGGGGTCGGAACACAGTGTATCACAGTGTTGACGGCAAAAGGGGACCTACACAAAATTAGATCATAATGTTATGGCTGATTGGTGTATATTGAAATGTCATTGATTATAAAATGACACGAGCCTCCCTTGGACAAAATAAGAAAATACTAAACCCTCACCACTGAGGGATTGAAATTAAAAAAGCATGACCCTCCCCCATTTCCCTCTATTGCTCATCATGTAAAATTTTGACCTCTCCCTCAGTAAGTAAAGGAGAGAAAGCCAACCTACCAGAAGACGTGGTGTGGCGCTAGCAGAGCGTGCAGCTAGGCTAACCATGTACGGATCATAGCCGTGGAAGAGGGCCTTTCTCTGAGTGGGCTGTGAAAGGGCCTTCACCCTATCACTGGCAAGTGCCTCCCTGGCCGACTTGGGCACTGGCCAACTGGCGGGACGGTCCTGGCTATACTGGGGGTGGTCAGCCTTAGAGACTGGGAGAGAAGAATGGAAAATGACACTACAGTACATTTACCTTCTCGTCAGGTATTAAATGTGTGTGCAATGAATTTGGGTTATTTTAAGAGTCTTACTGGCGAGGAGCTGTATTCGAGAGGAGTCCCTTTTGGGCTTGTGGGGCACCAGAAAGTTCTTGGACGAATGGGGAGAATACAAACCCAGCCTCCGCTTGGGACAGGCCAACTGGCAGATCCTAGGACTGGCTGCTGCAGTCTGCACAGCTCTGCTCAACTGGAGATAGAAAGAGAAACACAGGCTCACACGCAAACAGGGTTAGACATTGTGAGGCCTTTCAAGTGGTGTGAGTGTGTGATACTCACAGAGGCCAGAAGGGGGCGGTCAGGTTTCCAGCCTGCGGTGGGGCCGAGGGGCAGAGCCAGAGAACAAACTCTATTGGATGGACTGGCCTTCAGAGCTGCTACACTGACCTCCCATTGGGGCGATGGTCTGTGTGGGGAAGCTAATTTTTATGCATAATACACAGCATTTATTGACATTCAGTATTAGGATACAATATGTCTCACCTGCTCTGTTCAAACCCAGCGTTTAGCCGCTTCCTACCACACAGTTGGGACCAGCGGGGTGTCATTTTTACTACAACAACAACAACAAACAGGTCACTATGGGGTTCACAGGTGGCACTGAGGTTTAAAGCACTCTTGGTGTAAGTAAGCTGTTCACCACAGTCTAGGTTCAAGGTTGGATTGTCCTGCTTGCTGACAGGTTGCTGGTAGATTCATTAGTGATGCAAGAATTGCAGGGGGAATGTCCTACTCTAACTACTCCCCTAGAGGTAAGTTGGGTGTTGTCGGTTGTCGGTTGATTGAGAATGTCTTTACGTGCTCATCTGACTGACTTTCTGGTTGGACATGCAGTATTTAAAAAAGCAGAAGGTCCTGGCACTGATCCGGTAAGGATTATGGACCATGAAATGGGGCCTGGGACTAGGGGCCTCTGACCATTATGGGTCTTGGGCTAAAAAACACCACGAGCGCATAATGTTCTGAGGCCCATGAGACAATCTACTGTGAATCCAAAATACTTGAATATGTGTTTGAATATGTGGAGCCTTTAGCCAATCAAGTACCCTGTGACTGCACTTTCTACACCTCAACCAATACCAGACCCAGCCACCCCAGCCCCACCTCAACTCTTACCAGGACTCCTTCACAAGCCATACTAAGGCCCCTCCTTTACAACCTATACAGGGGCCCAACGGTCCCACCACTACCAATACCCCTTTGAAAACCTCTGGAATGTGGGCAGGATGAAGATGGTCACAAACCATCAAGGAAAGTAGATATTCTCTCATTTATTGCACCAGAAGTGGCATAAAGTCACCCAATATCAATGTGAAAGACTGGTGGTCATGCCAAGATGCATGAAAGACAATTATTATTATAATAATAAAATTATTCACCCAAATATTGATTTCTGAACTCTTCCCAAGTTAACACATTAGTATTTTGTTGTTTAACAATGAATGGGAACTTATTTTCTTTGCATTTTCGAGGTCTGACAACACTGCTTATTTTTTGTAATTTCTCCAGTTGTTATTTTCTGCAAATAAATGCCCTCAATGATAATTTTTATATATATTGTCATATATATAGTTATATATATAGTTTATGGAATAAAACAAATGTTAATTTTACCTAAACACATACCTATCAATAGTAAAACCAGAGACACTGATAATTTTGCAGTGGTCCCTTAATTTTTTCCAGAGCTGTATATTTTTTAAATGATTTAGTGACTGCACTGTAAATTCTGTGTCAGTTATGTACAGGTGTCTTTTTATGTAGTACAATCTTAAAATAGGCCTGTGTCACAACAAGCAATTGTGGACCATGTGGGTGAATGTTGTGTGAGTTCAGGGGGGGCTCCAAAGACACTCGTGTCCAGGGACCTCATAGTATGTGGAGCCATCCTTGGCATTGATACCTTAAAGCAGGGGTGTCAAACTGGTTCCACAGAACTTTATTTTCTTTTTTCTTTTCAATTAGACCCCAATAGGCTATATGCACAGCTCTAATACTTCCTGAACTTAAGGCAGCTCATTTGTTTCCTGTTTCACATTATTGGACAAACTGATTAATCCACCTGTGTTTGAGCATTGTGACACACGTGGATTATCAGTTTCTCCAATAATGTAAGACAGGAAACAAAGGAGCTGCCTTAAATTCAGGAAATCGTGGAGCTGTGCATATAGCCTATTAAGAGCTAGACCTCCAGGTGAGGGAAGCTCCTAACCAATTAGTGACCTATTCAATCAAGTACAACGTAAAAGTGAAAACCTTCAGACACTAGGCCCTACGTGGAACTGGTTTGACATGCCAAAATCTTAAACTTGGAGGGGGAGACAGGAAAAAGGACAAGGTTATCTTACCAGCTGTGGTGGAGACATTCTTCTGTGGTGGAAATTCATCTAGCCAGTAGACTGAACGGCTTTAAGGAAACCAAGACAAAGGTCAGTGTGTGTGTTTGTTTGGTTCAAAGAAATACAAAAAAGTATGGTGTGATATTTGCTCTGGATACGTTGCATCAATGTAAAATAAAATAAAAATGCATGTTGGCCTACATACCGGTCAGGGAATCTAATCAGGTTGGGTTTGGGCTGGGCGAGTTGATTTATCCGGTTAGCCATGACTGTGAGCTACAGAACCGTAATCCCAAAGTTAATGCTTATTATTATAATTATCATAAAAGGTCTGTGACATGAGGCAACATACAAAGTATACACCTACGTGATGGGAAACACTTCATAAACATGGAAATGATTTACAGTAATTCCATTAGAGTCAAAGCTGTCATGAACACGTACAGTACTGTATATTAGCAAGTACTGTATATAGATATTCTGTCAACTATATTAATCAGCTCATATTAATATGATCCGGGTTAAAAAGTTAACAAAAATATCACTTAATACAGTTAATCATATTTGCACACATTCCGTTATTTTCTCACCTGACAGCTGCCTCAAATTTAAGTTGGATTGTCACGTTCGCGATGATACAGACGCCTGGTGGTTGCTATAGTGACGCAAGAATCTACTGTCAACAATCAAGTCACGTGTGTTGCCTTTGCGCTCACGTGCTGGTGGTGGGAAATTGGACATTCAGAAATACATTAACTAATGTGAAAATTTTTTGTAGTTTGCGTTTGTATTTTGTGGGCAACATAGAATCCACATTGCACACATGCTAATATTTGTTTGAGTACCATTGCAGTCAATGAATTGTACAATTTAAAGTTGTATTTGTCAATAGACGGTAACAAAACTATTGCCAAATAAATGATTGTATTCAGTAACCTCCCTCAACAGTGCAACATTTTACAAAAGTAAAACCTAAAATAATGAAACACAATAATGAAAGTATAATTAAACA
The DNA here is from genome assembly GCA_016801145.1 of Umbra pygmaea. NCBI lineage: Eukaryota > Metazoa > Chordata > Actinopteri > Esociformes > Umbridae > Umbra > Umbra pygmaea. The sequence continues at coordinate 4,193 of JACXGM010007762.1, read as the reverse complement.
ATAGAAAATAAGATACAATGTGATGTCTAGATTGCACTGTCTTCTTCCTGCATATCTGTGTGCACATGTCCTGTAGAGCTGGCAGATCAGGTGCTGCTGTGTCTGAACCCTCTCTACTCTAGGGCCTTTTGATCATGGGCAGTACAGCTGCCGTACCAAGCAGTGATACAGACAGTCAGGATACCCTGGCATTCATGGCGAATCTTCTTAGCCAGCGGAAGGAGAAAAGGCGCTTTATCGACTCCTTGTCAACCATGTTTGAGTGGTGAGAACTGGACACCTCATCGCTGACGTTGACCCTGCTGCTGAATCACTCCACTGTAGTTCTGTTGATGTTAGGGCGTGACCTACCCCCTGTTCCTTCCTGGAGTCCAGATCAGCTACTTTATTTTGCTGACGTTAACCTGCACATTGTTGTCCTGACACCATGGCATCAGTGTTCTCACCTACTATCTACATTGTTATTATTGGAAATTAGGCCTATAAAGGTGGTGTTGTCAGCAAACATAATGGTGGTTGAGATTTGTGGCAGTCACGCGTGAACTGGTATTACAACAAGGGAGTGAGTACAGTCGTGGTCAAACGTTTTAAGAATATAACAACAAATACGAATTTTCACAAAATCTGCTGCCTCAGTGTTAATGACGGCAATTTGCATATACTTCAGAATATCATTAAGAATGATCAGACGAATTCCAAAGTCACTCTTTGCCATGATAATGAACTTAATCCCAGTGATCATTTTGTTGGTCAACCCTACACCTGGAATTCTATTGGTTTTGAAAGGGTTGTAAAAAATCAGAGAGCGCAGGAGAAATCCAAGAGAAGATTCACAAGGGCACAGAAGCAGCCTGAGTGGGAGGAGAAGGCTTGAAGCTGAGAGCAGGAAATCTGTTCAAGCAACAACATATCTGAGTCCAAGCATCAAGTTTGAGCAGAAGCACAGCAAATCCAAGCACGAGCAGTGGCTATTTGAGAGCGAGCGCAAGGTTTTTAGGGAAATTATTACAAAATATGAAAGTAATATTAATTAGAAATGCTCTCAAATTGAAAGATCAAGCTCACGAATAAAGACAGGAATAAAACTCCAATCCTTTGGTGCTTATGGAATGCTTGTAATTATACTTCTGTATACCATAGTAACTAGTAACACAAAGATCTAAGAACACTGAAGCAGTAAAATCTGCAGAGACCAATAAATGTGTCATTCTCTTTTGACCACGACTGTACCAGGGCTGGTGGGGCTCTGGTGCAGACAGTATAGGTACTGCCCAAATTGGAACACCTGGGGTTTGCCCGACAAGAAGTCCAGGATCCACCTACCAGGGCCGTGGTTAGGCCTACAACCCGGAGCTTTGGCAAAAGTGTTGAGTGCTATAATCTTTAAACAGCATTCTCACATTTACATTTTGCCCATGTGTGAGAGGGCAGTTATTTACCCCACACCTGTTTTACTATTTTTGTTAGCACAACAATCGTTAAACAATAAAAATCATTCAAGAACATTTGGCTAGTCTTTACTTTCCCTTGGGGTTAACTTCAGGGATAGGGTTACATTTAGGCATAAATATTACGTTAATGAGGTTAAGGATTTTCTTTTTGTAATGGTACTATGTTGCCAGTTCTCATTCTCATACTCAACGTGTGTGTGTGTGTGTGTATGGTAAATTTTAAACAAGTCTGGAAAAATAAAACAAATCACGCTTTATTTATATGAGAAAATGTTACAAACAGCACCACGTAATAAACCTATATATTCCTCTTAAGCTATGAAGATCAATCCAAAACATTCACTCTTTCACTCAATAACACCATTCATAAAAGTACTAAAATAGGTTTGAGGCATACATTTCTGTAAAGCCTTTACACTACGGTGATGTAGCATTCTACAACACATTTACAACACTACTGTCAGAGACTCATACCTGGCTACAGTTATTTGAATGTGCCAAAGGGATGAAAGATAATACTCTATTGACATACATTAACCTGCTGAGTGGCAGTACTTGCCATTTACCATAAAATACATTTTGGCCTATGTGATTTCAACCCAGAACCACAATGAACATCACAGTTCCACAGCAGCCATGTTAGCATCTTCCCAGACAACAGCATATTCGGTATTAATCAACAGTGTGTCCCTAATAGCACACTACTCCCTATAGTACAATACAATTGACCCAAGGATGGGCCTTGGTCAAAAGTAGTGCGCATTAGAAAGGGTGTAATATGGGCAGCAGCTGACCAGAACAGGGTCAGAGTGTCTGTACTATGACAGGGTAGAGCAGAGAAAGGTGTTCAGCCCCTCGGATAGGTAGTTTGTGAGTGGTGTAGTAATGGATGACCTCTGGAACAGAGGAGAATGGGGGACTGTTCTCTCCAAGGACATAGCGCCCATCTGAAGTCTGAGTGAACTTCATGTGCATGAAGCCCTGGCAACTCCTGAGAGAGAAATAAGGTTAGTTTATATGAATTCGTTATCATGCTTAGAGATGGTTAGAGAACCTATCTGAGGAAATTACGTCCTGACATAAAAGTGTGTAGAATAAGACACACAAAGTGTGTTACCTGAGGGAGAGGGAGTAGTCTAGTGGACAGGTCTGGCTCTTCCTCACCAGGTAGGAACTCTCTTTACACAACGTCAATAGAGTCTCTGCCTCAGCCCGACTCACAGAACCGTGGTACCACCTGCAAGGGGACATTTATGCGTGACACTTAGCCGGGGGACACATTACATTTACACACAGCCAGGCAGACCTTCCTGAATGTCGACAGTCCAACGTTAAGGGAATAGTACTTACACCTGTTTCTCCAAGGGCAGGCAAGGGTCAACTCTCTCTCCCAGGATAATAAGGGTGTCCCCAAACCTCCGAAGGCTGGTTTCCCTCCCTTGGGCTGGGGCAGTTGGGCTGGTCCTTGGTAGTCTGGTTTGGTCTGACTGGGCTAACGAACTCTCCCATTCGGCCCCCTCAAACTGCACTAGAAATCCAGAGATTTGTTAGCTACTGATTTTCTTTGGATTGGAACCTCTTGAGTGCCTCCCTTACTTAACTAGTAGCCCTGGTTGAGCATTTACAGTGTTAGATATGATGCCTCCTAGTTTAATTTATGGATTACCTGCTAGAGCTTTTGAGATGTTGTCCTTCTTCCATTCCCAGGGCTGGTCGTATTCATCTTCTGGCCTCTCATCATCCTGAGGCAGCCTGCTCCCTCGGACCTCTTTCTGGAGGAGGAGACGAGGAAGGATGAGACCGAAACAGCAGAGAAAAAGGGAGTAGCACAAGGAAATTCATATCTTACTGTTTCATTCCTGATGGACTCTCTCCCTTGCTGACACAGTTGCGCCCCCTGGTGCTGATTGCTTGTCCTTTCATCGTAGGGGTTGTCATAGATTTGTCCTAAAACCCCAACACCTGCCCTTCCATTGGCAACCGCTGGCCGGCCCCGCTCTGGGCCTTGCTGGATCTCTGCAAACACAATTCATTGAATTATGCGTGTGTGTGTGTGTGTGTGTGTGCGTGCACGCGTATCTTAGTATCTATGTATGTATCCATCTACATCCACTATTAGTTCATGGACCAGGGGAGCTTTTTTGGTAAGGGATCGGGTGTTAAGGAAAGTAAGATTGGTAGTTGGACAGGGTGGGGTGAGAGTACAGATGGTTGGACGGGCAAAGACAGCAAAAGGTTTACCATTCGATATGGTGGGTATCTAAGAGACGACAGTGAGACCAGAGCAAGAGGATGTTGCTACCAGTGTTAGAGTTGACAGATTAAATATGATGTAAACGATGTTTCGTCAACCAAAAAGAAAAGCAGATGGGAGTCAATTTGCTAATACATGACAGCGAGTTAAAGATCCAGTTTAAGTGACAGAATGTGCGACGTTCTGCAAGAACACATCGGATGTCACGCCCACTCACTGTTGGCTATTAGCCATAAAACATCGAAAATGTGTTTCCTGTCAAAATGTATATTTTTGATGTTTTGTATAAGTTACACCCTTAACTAAATTGTAAAGTACAAAAAAGCGATGATTACTTAATTTCAATGGTTTTTGGACATGTTGGCTAGCCAGAATTTCAAGCCTTCAAATTGAAAGAGTTGTTAGGTTGCCTGCTTTTTTGAGTGCTGTAACAGACAGACCCAAACAATCAGCAGAGTTCAACATTAATGATGGCCGGGGGCCAGTAA
>JACXGM010007761.1:0-30116 GCA_016801145.1 Umbra pygmaea | reverse complement strand
CCTGTTTTTCTCCACAGCTACAGTGCTCGGCTGTTATATCTCCTGTCTTTCTCTACAGCTATAGCGCTCGGCTGTTATATCTCCTGTCTTCCTCTACAGCTACATAGAGTGCTTGGCTGTTATATCTCTTGTCTTCTTTCAAAGCTACAGTGCTCAGCTGTTATATCTCCTGTCTTCCTCCACAGCTACAGTGCTCTGCTATTTTATCTCCTGTTCCTCCCCAGCTACAGTGCTCGGCTGTTGCATCTCCTGTTCCTCCACAGCTACAGTGCTCTGCTGTTATATCTCCTGTCTTCCTCTACAGCTACGTTCCTCAGCTGTTATATCTTGTCTTCCTCTACAGCTACAGTGCTCGGCTGTTGTATCTCCTGTCTTCCTCCACAGCTACAGTTCTTGATTGTTATATCTCATGTCTTCCTCCACAGCTAGAGTGCTTGGCTGTTATATCTCCTGTTTTGCTCCACAGCTACAGTGCTCTGTGTTTCCCGTTTAACTGCACCCCCATGTCCTTGTCCCTGTGCCCTATTCAGATCAGCATCATGTCCACACTGACACCCCTCTGCCTGAAGCCGTTCCCCTCCATCTGCCCATCTGTTCCCCATCTCCCCTTCCTATGCCCCCCAGGCCGAACACCCCAGAGGGCGTGCTCACGTATGAATGTCTGTTTATATATTAAGCTAAATATGTATACCCAGCTTAAGCGATCTGTTACTGTGCCAAATGCTACAGACACACTTTGCTACAGACATTGATTTGAGAGTTTCTGTTCTCAGAGATCCAAACAAATGAAAGAATGCACAGGGGTTAATATTGAGTTGTCCGTACGGGAAACCTTATTAGGACTTCAAAGCCTTCTGCTGTGCCTACAGAGCATTACAGCCACAATACCACAGCATTCATATGCACAGGAGCCAGACTGTGGCTTTGTAATGGTTCTTATGAAATTTAAAAAGAAGACCTCTATAACAAGATACACAGACATACTGAATTCCATCTATATTAAACAAAGAAGAACTTGCAGCACCTGTCTCATTATCCTTCCTACTGCTCCTCTGTCCCTCACCCCTCCTCTTCCTCTCCCTCTCTATTCATCTCATTCCTTTTCATTTGTTCCAGGATTATTTTTAAACACAATTACTGTTTGACAGGTTGGTCCCTTGTCGGCCATTATTCCACTTTCTTGTCCACCCGTCTCTTCAAAGGGGAATTGAGTGTGCTGTTTTGAGTTGTTTACATCCTTGTTTTATCCCCATTGCAAATTTCCCACCTGGTCTACCTGGGAAGACTTACAATGGGGGACACTGGAGTAAAGGAAACAAAGTCCTCATGCACAACAAACACATGCCTACTTCCATACTGGATAGACACATCACCCTCCCACCCGCCGGGACCAACCAATGGGGTCAGTCCATCCTACATTCCCCCAACAGAGCTCCTCCCTGCTGTCTCTCAGAGGGGCATCAGAGGGTTGTGAGTCACAGGAGGCCCAAGCCTGGGATGCCAGCTTGCATCAAACCCCCACAGCCCAGAAAGAAGCCCGCCAGTCACCTGCACTAATCTTCAGGATAAATAAACCATGCACAGAGCGGAGCCTTCAGCCAGCTTTCAGCTATTTTTAGAGTCCCTGATTCTCAACCCAGTCCAAAATATATCCACGAAGTGCATTTCACCCTCAGTACATCAGTTCTGAGCTGATAGTGCGCGTTTGGTACGACGCCACAGATATGTCTAGGACCCAGCGAGAGTCCCAGTGATAAACAGAGGCGCTCTGCTCCCAGAACAACTGAGAAGGCGGCATCTTTCCTCTGGAGGCTGGTTTCAGTGAAGGGTTTTACACTAAGCTAAAACATGACAGTGGAAGCTTAAAGTTGATGGTAGAGAAATGCCTTCATCCACTACGCTGTTACTCAATTAACGTGTTTATATTATGCTGCCTGAAATCTGTCTTGTTAACAAATGGAAAAACAAATGTAATATAGTTTTCAGATCAGGGACTTCTTGTCCCCCTGAGTTGGAATCTTGGACAAGATAATGTGCTCTGTGTGAGTCATGATGTGTGTGTGTGTGTTTGCATGTGTGTGCATGTGCGCTCATGTTTGTGTGCAGGCTTGAATGTGAACACCTACACGTACAGGCACTTTCCCATTACCTGCACTCTCCCACTGTATTTGGTAGGTCAGGCCTTCAGTATTGCTGTGTTACTTTTCTTCATAAGCTTAATCAGTATTCACACACTGCTTTAGGTAAAGTGGTTATTTTCACCATCGATCAAACTTCTGAACTGGTCAGCATTAAATACACTGTATTCAGCACGGGGTATGAAACTAATTTGGTACAGCATGCATGCCTCATCAAAACGGCATGAGGGATCAACTTCAGCACTGCCCCTTAAGTGATTTCACATGCTCCTAAAATGTCCACCTCAAATCTCCTGGCCGAGGCATCTTTTTTCCCTCAAAAACCTGACGCTCATGAAACGGGATGAATAGGGATGCCAGGGGAGCGTGGCGATGGAGGAGATGGGCGAAGATGTGGGGGAGAGAGAGAGAGAGAGAGAGAGAGAGAGAGAGAGAGAGAGAGAGAGAGAGCAGAGTATGAAAATATAATGAGGATTGTCATGCCCACAGGGGCGATGCACCGTTCAGCGGTCAGAATGAAAGAGAGCGGAGGGGAGTTGTTGAGAGAGGATGTAGGTCTGAACACCAGCCAGAGGCCTGAGGGGTTGAGGTGTGCCAGGCCCCGGACGTCTCTGGTGACGATGTGTTACTGGGAATAAATACAACTGAACACAGCAGCTCCTGATCGGAGGAGACTGGGATTCCTTTTAAAGCGATAATTCATGAACATGGATTCCTTGACATGTAAGACAGTGTTTCTCAAACCGCTTGGAGACAGACAGCCGTCTCACAAAGCACTTGTAGCTCTGAACTAGGTCACCTGATTCAAGCAGGTAAAGGCTTGATGATCAGTTAAATCAGGTGTACTAGTTCTGGGATACTGGTACATCTAATACAGGAAATGACTCTAGGTCCCTAGAAGATGTTTAAGAACCACTGAAGTTATACATCTTTTCCAAGGTGTGACAGACAAACATGCTTTGGTTAAGTTTCCAAATTAACATGTTAGTTCCGCATTCGTGGCAAGACATTAGACCAATATTAAAAGTTTTTCACACAACATTTTTAAGTCATCCAAAAGTACAGTATGTAAAATTGATTGTCAAGCTCACCATCATTATTCATAGATGATTTGAACATTGTTCATTTTATTTTTAATTATAGAGCGTGAAAATAATAAACAAGTCCACAAACAATATAAGCAGTGTTTTTATGTGTTTGATCCTCTTTCCAGCATAGACATTCACCTGTTACTGTTTCAAATTTTAAATGCTCTTACTACTGAGTCGTGGTTGTGGGATGACGAGGAGTGTGTTCACCCAACCACATGTCACTGAGCTGCCAATTAATTTTGCACTGTTCATCCAACATGGAGTACTTTAGTCAGATCATGCACGTGATCATTACGTTCACCAACTATTCTTCCACAAATTAATTTACAGGCACCCGATCTGTACACAAGGAGTCTCTGGAGAGCGAAGTGGTAGGATAGATCATCTGAATTATCTAACCCAAATCCTGGGCAGCGCTATGCCAATTTACGCTGCCTCGTTCAGAAGTTTCGGGGAAAGTCAGAGGACCCATAATCAGGCTTGAACCACTGACTTTCATGCAGAAACTGTCCTGCAATGCAGCGACTTTTTGCCTAGTAAGGACTTGTACTGTAGATGAGATGATACCCGTGACTTAGGTGCTGCGTGTGTAACGAGGGCCATCCAACTAGTACTGTACATGAAGCCTGCAGTGGTCAATGTTGGATGGCACTGTGGTACTCTAGATCTAATTTCCTAAGGAGAGAGTTTGAGGCAGTTCGCTAAATGACATCACTGAATTCTAGGATTGGTAGAATGGTCATTCTTACCAGGATATGTTTTGCAGGAAGAGTGTGGAAGAGTAAGTCATTCCTAGATTTAATTTTGGATTGGAGATGTTTAATGTGGGTCTAGAAAGAGACTGAACAGTCTAACCGGACACCTAGGTATTTGTATTTGTCTACATATTCTAGTTCAGACCCACCCAGAGTGGTGATGCTTATTGGGCAGGCAGAACCTAGGATCGATCTGTTGAAGAGCATGCATTTAACATTACTAGAGTTTAGAAGTAGTTGGAAGCCACAGAAGGAGTGTTGTATGTCATTCAAGTTCTTTTAGTGGTTTGTTAATACATTGTTGGGGGGCTAAAGCAAATCATGTGCCTTCTTTTTTGACTTGCCAGAAAGAAGATGGGCTCATTCTCCAGATTCTGTTTTCTCTAGTCCATAGTTTCCAGAATGTTCTCTGTTGCTAACCTAATGGTAATTTCAGCACCCAGAATCAAATTGGCAAAAAAGAATAACAAGTCCCATAATGACAACTAAATGGTCCTAAAATTATGGTTTAGGTCAGGGCTATAGCGGATCTGAAACAGATAATGGTTAAAAGAAATGCATATTCAGTGTGTTTGTCTATTACCAGACTCCTAAAGGAAATGGATGATGCTGGCATCGACATGACCAGCCGATGAGAACCGAGGAAGGAACTAATATTACGGCTGTCATGGCCCCGCTACAGCAGAGCTTAAAACAAGCCAACAGTAACCAAGCAGAGCTGCGGTGCCTGGTTCCCTGTGTAGACTTGTCAAAGCCTCAGCTTGACAAACAGGAGAGATGGTCCAACAATAAAGGAGGAAGGCAGAGCTCCCTGGAGTTGGACACTTTCTTGAGCTTTCTCTCTTTTAGTCTGCTCGTCTCATGCTGTCTCTCATTTTCTCCCTTTTCAGCTTTACCTCTCGTTCAGTTCATTTCAAGAGGCTTTTTGAACAAGTGCCATCTCTTTGTTCCACAGCCATGTTTAAAGATGCCAATTATCCCTGATGATTCCCTCTAAGCGCCAGTCACTGAGAGGCACAAGACGGTGAGGGATTCACTCAGTGACCCTGTAATGGCTGCCTCTTTGTCATGTATGCTTATTCATTTGGAAATCTCTTCTCCATTTACAGTCTTCTCAAAACATTTGTTTTTTGTTTCCAGCTGAGTCTTCCAGTTTCATTGCCTTAATCACTTTATATGATGTCTATAATCCTGGTTCTCTGGAGGGAACAACGTATGATTCACCACAGAGACAATTGGAACACAAAGTTTAATAATGGCTGTCAAGGCCAGTTAGGGCTTCAGTCGGTCTGGAAGCTCCACCTCTCAGATGATACCCACACTGATCCAGGTCTGTCTTCATCACATCCTAAAGATGTAGGGCCCTTGTTGTTTCGCTTCTTGAGGTAACTTTGTTATGGACTTATATGACATTATATTGTATGACATTGGTGATGTGCCAAGCCAGCCAGGTTGAAAACTGAATGTGAAAACGTACCTAAAGGTAGTGCCACTAGACCATGTGGGATACATAGAAGAAATCATTTTCACCCATACATGCCCCAGCCACAGGCATACAATGCAGCAGATTGGAGCTGTGTCATAGAGTCACATCACATACCCAGCTCACCACAGTACACAAATCTGCCAAAGTCTTTGCCAAAGACCCTTTACACCACTAGGGTCAAACCAATTCCACAAAGGGCAGTGTCTACAGGGTTTTGGATTTTACTTTGTACTTTTTTATGTTTATTTTCCACATTTTCTTCCCCTCCTAATTCCTACTAACCCAGCCTTGTTGGCAGCTCAGTGACTACTTGGACAGATCTGTGCGATGGCGAGGGGCACGCACATGGTTCATCCAACCACATGTGGCAGAGCCCCCCATTCCTTTTGACCTGCTCATCCAACAGGGAAGCCTTTAGCCAAATCATGCATGCGATGATTACAATCACCAACTATACTTCCGCAATTTAATTTACAGGCTCCCGATCTTTACACAAGTAGTCGCTGGAGAAGCAGCGTTTAGTTTTTATGCACCATTTACTTGGAACAAACTCCCAGAAAACTGCAGGTCTGCTGCAACTCTCCGTTCTTTTAAATCAAGACTGAAGACTTTTTTGTTTGCAGCTGCTTTTAATTATATCAAATAATGATTAATTTCTTACACTGCACTGTGTTTATTTTTATTTTTTATTTTATTAGTTTATTCTATTTTATTGCCCATGTTGATTTTATGTTTTATGTGAAGCACTTTGAATTGCCATGTTGTTGAAATGTGCTATACAAATAAATCTGCCTTGCCTTGGTGGAGAGAAATCTGCCTTATCTATCCCAAATCTATGCCAACTTGCTCTTTCTCATGCAGGAGGTTCATGTAACCGGGTAAAGTCAGAGAACACATAGTCAGGCTCGATACCTTGTACTGTACTGATTAATTAGGCAGTAATTCATTTGGACACTCAACTGGTTTTCTAGATCTTAACTGTGCCCCAGTTGAAGAGAAAATTGAAATGCAGCATATGCTAAATGCCATTACATGCTCTAGTGGAGGAATGGTGTACTGCTAGGCAAATCGAGTGCATGCCGTTTCACAGAGCATTCTAAGATTCTCATGGACTCAAATGGTTAAAATAGAACACCCCAGAGTGCATTTAGAACCAGCATCAGGTCCTAGCACTCCTTTTCAATATTAGTCTATAATGGCACACAGCCCTAAAAAAGCCAGCACGCACCCCTGGGTATCCTCAATCAATTTTCAAATGACATGCTGATACAGCAGTAATGTAAATTGAAATTGTGGGAGAATACTGACCCCACTTTCTGGAAGATTTTGTACATCACAATATCCACAAAGAAGCTCACGGTCGGCACCCTGATTTGAAAGTGTGCCATTTATATTTAGAGCTATCCATGATTTTTCCCTGTTGACAAACCTTTTTTCCAGCTTGAAATATGACAGTAATCTAAACTTGAAATAAAGAGAAAACCAATTGCTAATGTTTTATGCCACTGTATACCTACTGAGGCAGTGCCCATGTGAAACAGTGGTTGAAGGGGGCATTCGGCCTCTAAGAAACAGGGTCATTGTGGTATTCTAGAAACCGTTGAGTTCTGCCAACAGACCTGAAGCCCTACAGCGTGTTCTCAATATTAAGGGGAACAGCTGCATCACCGTTGGTGTAAAACACCTCTTGGAGCTGGTCTGCTAAAACAAAGCTGGTTTATTGGTTAGGGCATTTGACTGATGTCTGTAAGGTTCCTGGTTCGAATGTAAGCCTGCCAAGGTGAACACCTGACTGAGCCAAAGTCAAAGGGATGACTGAGGCATTTGTGTCAGACTTCAATAAAGTAACATAATGTGACTTTGGAGGGTAACTGACCCCAGTGGTGACAGTAATTGCACAAACAAGGCAGAAGTAAGATCACAAGCCCAGACACACCAGACAAATGTGAGGATAAAAGGAAGTAACGTCAAAGACACATGACCGAGTGCATCACCTACAACAAGTCTTGGAAACCTTCATCTGATAGTTCTGTGTGAAGCTTTTACCCACTGCTGGGATTCCACTGATTACAAATAACTGCAACATTTAGGTCAAGGAACACTTCTCTCCCACCATGTTTCACAACAATGCCCAAATCCAATATTCTATGTGGAAAGTTATGCTGATGTTCAAAGGTTTGAACTGTGAGAGTTTATATTCAGTAGCTGTCACAAATGGCATAGTTTAGAGGAAGAAAGACCAGGCAAGGAGCAGAGTTCTGTTGTTTTTAATGAACCCAGATGATTACATAGGATTAAATAGGAGATGCCCAATGAATATATATATTCTACTATGCTCTCATCGCGGCACAAGCTAAGGATATACAGAGCGTACGCTTACTCTACAGTTCTAAACATACTACTTATGACTCAAACAAGTGCAGAAGACACACACAGTAGACAATACCAACAGGAGAATATCGACCAGTATGACACAGGAACTTGTACCTCCCAAACAACAATGAATCAGGAATCCAACAAGTGACAATCATCAATGAACAGCGCCATTCTCCTGAACACCAGAGATTATATAGGAACTTAATAGATAATGGCTGTAGGTAATCAGATATTACAAGAACTTGATTAACTAAACTGAGACCTATCCGTATCCAGGGTGGTGGTGCCAAAGCTCCATAATACACACACAAAATGACATGAACACAAAACTACAGTACATATGCACTGGCCATAATGAAGAGAAAACAATATCACTGAATATACACGTATATACAAATGAGTCCATATCTCAGATCATGGTCACTGGGATGGCGTGACAGTAGCAATGAAGAGTTAAGGACTGATATACAGTATACATAGATAGCTAATGTATGATTATCAGGAATGCTGGGATTCCAGCTCAATACAAATCCTTATTAGCTTTGAAAGTCTTGATTGAATCTTGTGATTAGTTTGTGCTCATAGAGAGACCAAACCCATATCGTACTGGAGACCCACTGCAAAGGAAAATCTCTAGCCTGAGTAACAATATTCAGCAAAAAATGGATAATCAAAAAAGTAATACAATGCAAATTGTGAGGATAAACATTTATCTCCTTACATTTACACACATTTATTGTAGAGCTATTGTTTTGTAGATAGACCTTTAAGAATGAGGCCGATCAAATCAAATATAGAATCTGTAAATTAAATTTGTGAGTTTTTCTCATATTCTTGCCAGTTTTTAATCGTATGCAATTGGGCCCTTTTCCTATTCCACATGTCATTGGATTGATTGTTCAAATGTACACTCATTCATCTCCTCAGGCACTGTGTGCTATATATCAGCTCCAGGGCACTTCGACATAATGAAATATTTAATAATGAATGGCTGAGGCTTATCACATCGAAATCTCATCAAACAAATCTTCTATGTTTTCATTGAGCATAATGATTAAATAGTGATTTGAAAAACTCTAACTTGATCTTATAGGGCAGGGGTATTCAACTCTGGACCTCGAAGCCAGATCCACACCACTTTTTCATTGCAACCCTCTAATCTGAGACTTATTTAGACCAGGGACACCTATTTAGACCTGGGACACCAGGTGAGTCCAATTAATGTTGAGGTAGAACAGAAAACCAGCAGGCTCCGGACCCCGTAGGGTTAGAGTTAAAGACCCCTATTTTGGGGATTTGTTACATGACATATAAAACCACTATCTACTTTTACACATGCTGACATGATCTAAGTCCAACTGATGCAAGATATAATTGGCAGCTCATGATGTAAAAGATGAATATGGTAACTACTGATATAGTGTTTTAACACATCAAAGAGCAGAAGCACATCTTCAAAGCCAGAACATTTTCCACTATGTGAAGCTCATAGATCCAGGAGATAACAAAAGCAGGGAGAAGAGTAGGTAGAATGACGGGGAGAAATCCAAGGCATCAAACCCTTCTGGGGGGAACACCTAGCTTAGAAACACACTGCTCTTTAAAGGGGACAGATACTGTACCCTATCTCTTTTTCACGGTAGTGAGGAGAGGAGGAGAGTAGAAATCTATGAGTGAAGCAGGGGAGTGTTGGACAGCTTGGGCTTTCAAATACATATTAAATAGAAAATACCTAAAACACTCAGCTCACAAAATTGTCCATCCAGTGTAGGAATAAACATTTTTTTTAGGAGAAAAATCTAAAGGTTGTATTGAGCCTATTAAAGCACTTATTAAAGGTTTGAAAGTAATACAGCACTGTGCAAAGTCTGTTTGATGCAAATCTAATTGTAATGCTTTATTTTTTTGTGTTCTGCATTAGTGCGTCAGTAGAAAAAAGCAATGTATGTATTTTCAAACCTTCATCTGCCATAAAGTGCAGTGCTAGAGAGAATTATTTATACTTGTTAAAGAAAATAACATTCTGTAATAGATCGCATTACAGATTATTACATTTTATGTATACCGGCCAGTGCATGGAGACACAATGATAATAAAAAGGTATGCTAATGATCAATTACATATTGCACTGATAGAACCAACCTGATTAACTGAAACAGGAATAAGTGTAGAAGGAATTAAACTGGTTAGAGGGCAATCTGCCTAAAAGGTGAAGGTGTGAAACGTGACATTTTTGTGTAGTTGTTTTAGTTTTTCATTGTTTTCTGCTCTATAAGGAATACATTATATATTTAGGGAACTTTGAATTTTATATTTTTACAAGCATCTTATAAAATAAGATTAATTATAGGTTATAATTATATATTTATAGGTTTTTCTTTACAGGTGCACAATACTTTTGCACAGTACTATTCAGCCGTCAAGATAAAAAAAATTACAGATTAATATGATAAATAATAATATCACATCATATATTAAAGATACATTTGGGCATGCGTCATGTCTCCTTATTTCTCTTGCTATTTCTTCTGTCTTTTTTTCTTCTCTGACTTTCTCTCTTTGACTCACTGACTGTCTTCTGGTGAGATTTGAATAAGTGTCCGGGAAAATCACCATTAAATCTTAACTAAATCAATGGGGGCAATAAGTTGAGCATAACAGCCAATTCCTGAGAGAATATTGGCAATGGGTGGAAGATCTATCATCAGCCAACGCAGCAGGTTTATGGCAATGAGAATTAAACCTGGTGAGAGATTTCTGAAAAAAATACTGTCTTAAGAATACAACTTTCTTCCCTTGATAGATTCACAAAATTCACTTCCCACATATAGCTTTGAACACCAAGTCTTCGAGGGTGGTTCCACACAGCAAGTGCCAGACAGGCTTTCAACCTGAGTGGGAAGGATAACAGTACTAACATTTTTGAAGAAATTAAGAAACACATTTCAAAAAGGAGTGCCTCTGTTGACAGAGTCCTCAAACAACAGCTGCGGGCATAGTGAGTGATCAAGAGCAGGCATTCCTGTCCAGCAGAGTCCAGCAGAGCCTAACAGAGTATTACTGTAATGTTGCCCCCTCCTGGCAGTTACAGGGTGTGGTTTCAGCTGCCTCCCACTCATGTCAGAAGTCATGTCTGCTGTTTCACTCAGACATCACCTGACATTTCATGCACCAATTGATCGTCAGTTCCACAGTCAGCGACACTCATCGAACGGAATCCCAATCACTAGTTAGACTCATATTTAAGTTCCTGATTGTTTGTTGTCTGTTGTATTTCACGCATACTGTACTTTTGACATTAACCTCCAAAATACATAAAGGTAATTTGCTTTTGCCTATTGAGTATTTTTTTACAATACAATGCAATACACAGGAGTATTTCAAGTAGGAAACTGTTGAAATTACAGTAGGTTACTGATAAAACTATGAATATTGCTAATAGTTAGTGTAATGAACAGTCTACTGTATTTAGTAATTAGGAAACTGCTTGAATTACAGTAAGTTACTGTTAAAATGATATTTGCTAACAGTTCAATGAACAGTAGTCTAGTATTTACCAATTATAATTTAATAAAAAAAATAGCTTAAAGTGGAACTTTGAACAATTTTTACAGCAAGATGTGTCTTGTTGTTCAAGCTCAGTAACCTTGTTTGGGAAATATTGATTGACTGCAGTACTCAAAATGTGTCTTTTCTTTTCAAGAATATGCTAATAGAGTCTGAGAATAGAACAATTGGTAAAAAATGTAACAGCACTTCAAAAGTAATTGTGTGTCTTTAGTCTTACAATTTGTGTAATTTTCTTGCTAAAAAATACTAGTTTTAAGATTATTTTTTGCAAAGGATGCAAACTCCCTAGTCTGTTTCGATCATCACAATCATATCCATAACTTCATTACGTCAGTTTTTATTTTTTCTATTTCTGTGCTTGTATGGTTTTGTCTTGTTCTGTTTTGTGTTATTATGTTTTCGTTTATTTGCTTTAGTCTTTCTGTACATGTGTGACGCCTAGCCCAGAGTGGGCTGAGACTGAGACTGGACTCCATATTATATATCAGTTATCATTTTTAACATATTCTGTTTGTGTTATTCTTTAGAAACATACTGCATTGCATGGTGGTATTAGTTGTGTTTATTTAGTAATGTCCCTTTAAGTTCATGTGACACCTGTCTCCATTTTGGCTTGCTAGAATAGAGTTTAGGTTAGCGTAGATCGGTATCTTGTAAATCTGATTAGTAACGACAATAGAATAGCTAGTTAGAGTAGCTAGTTAGTTCTTTCTATTTGAGCTGGCCAAACTGGAGAAAACGTGTCGGTCATTGATATACGTTACATTGTATTTTCATTTAGTCATTTTGGAAGGCTGTCCGGAAGCTACATTCAGTAAGTTGTGAAAAGTGAGTCCCTGAAGTTAGGAAGTGAATGCGTACGATGTACTTGTATGTTTACCTATCAGTGTCCCGTGCCACTGTTGAGAGCACGTAAGCCAAATAGGTACCTTCGTTGTGCACTCGCTTCAGGCGTACCCTGCAACCTTTATTTTAATTATGTCTTCCCGGAATGTCTTTAAATAAATGAGCACATACCACCATCATCTACTACCTTTGGTCTCCCTCCTCTACACCACAACACAACATCATGACAACATGTCTGGTTCTGTATGTGGGTGTGGCAGGTTGGGTGTAAAATTCTCTTTCAGACAAATGTACAAATTGTAATGCCAAAGACACATAAAAATGCTTTCTAAGATGTGTGTCCCTGACTTAATAATCTTCCAAAATCAGTAACAAGATATTTCCAAAAAGCTTATTTAGACACCCAGCCTAAAACATCAAAAACATTTAACAACAAGAAATGGAATTACATCCTAGCAGGTTTGGAATCTACATAGATAGAAACCATCAGGGCCAGTCCTCTTTTGGCTGTGCTGGGAGTATTTTTAATGTACATCTTATTTCAAGGATACATTGTTCATGAATATATTTACATATTCAGATGACCAGTGGTTTAATAAATACAGGGGTGTGTGGTCTGAGTCTTTATTATTTACAGTGAATCCAGGACGATAGGACAACCAGTTGAGCAGAGATTACTAGGTGTGTTTCAGTATTGCAGAACATCAAAGAATCAAAACCAAATCTACTGAAATTTGCAAAACAAAATGGCTATTGTACAATATAGGTTGCCCTAAGAGATGGGCAAGGTAGTTAAAATCTTATTCAAATTATTTTCAGGTGTAATGGATTTAATAGAACTTCCCAGCATTAACTCTGGGGCCTGAAGACATGCACAATCAATAGATTCACATTTTTTATTTTGTGTTGCTTCGAGAAATGTTGTATGATTTCTCTTCACTTTCAAAATGGGGAATAGGTCGCGCATATGAGTAGGAAAATATATGGGATTTAATCACTTTTTAACATTTCTCTTTCAGTGAACAGCTTACAACGCTGAAAAACTGTACTTCTTGATACATTAAGAATATGAAAAAGTGATTTAAATTAGACAATTATTTCCTATGCTGTGCAGTGCATTGTTACACACAAAAGCACCCCCTAAAATTCTTAATTTAAATCCAAGTCAGACTGGATAGACAAACCATAGACAAACACAGTAGAAGCACAACTCATCATGAACCTATTGCACTTCCTGTTCAAATTGCAAAATAAGCAGCCTTAAGAGAATCATTGTCCTGAAGAAACAAACTATCTGTCATGCTAGCTCCACTGATTGAGCTCACATGCACCCAAGCTGCAATGTTACCATAATGGTGAATTATTAAGAAATTTAGAATGAGTCATCTTCTAGAATACAATTAAGTACAACAAAAAACTTGGAAAATTAACTGATGTATCTGTATTTTCTAAAATGTCATGCCCTAATTCCACAATAATTTAAGAAAGATGTGAGTACATGTAGGCCCTTGGGTAACTTACCACTTGGAAGTCCTCGGCTGTGCACTCCGCCCCCCGGAAGTGACAGGCCAGCAGCATGTCCTTGATGTCATGTCCTGTGCGGTCGTAGAACTCACGCATGTTGAATGGGCGAGGCTTGAAGTTGTGGAAGTCAGCTTTAACCTTCAGAGCCTCCAGAACACTGTCCTCCACCAGATGGGTGTCCCGGATCTCATACCTAGAGGCAAGAAGAAGGGCTCCAAAAGTTATATTAGTCATGTCACAAACATTTTCCATCAACATACAGTCGTATGCAGAAGTTTAGGCACCCCTGACATTTACCATGATTATCATTTATAAATAATTGGGTGTTTGGATCATCTATTTCATATTGATCGATCAAATAACTGAAGTACACAGTAATAATTCCGTAGTGAAATTTGGTTTATTGGATGAACAGAAAATGTGCAAAATGCTTTAAAATGAAATTAGACAGGTCCAATTAACCTTATTTTACAAACGAAATATTACTGTGTGCTTAACTTATTTGATAGATCAAAATGAAATTGCTGATCCAAATACCCAACTATTTATAAATTAAAATAATGAAAATTGCCTAAACTTTTGCATATGTCTGTATGTAACCAGAGTGAAAAGATTTATCTTTTTTACAACATTTCTCTTACCACTATAATACAACAAGATCTACATTTTGGCAGTAATAAATTCATTAGCTTTTTGATGAAAATATCATTACCATTAGAAAACAAATTACAAAATCCTCCGTTACAAAGCATATTTCTCCTAAATTCAAACATCCTGAGATCGCACAGAAGAGTCAGGACCTTGGATTAGGAAGGACACTTGATTTTCAATCCTGTATCCCTTGAATCATTCACTAAGGGCCTCAAAGCCTTCCAGCTTTCTACTGGACCCTATTCCAACTAAACTACAAAAGGAGATACTCCCTGTGAAACCATTATTAAAAAAGCCTAACTTTGATCCAGAAAGGGTAAATAATTACCAGCGTATTTCTAAACCGTTTCTATCAAACATATTAGAAAAAGTGGTTGCCCAGCAACTCAATGCAATCCTAAAGCCTAACAATACTTATGAAAAGCTCACGTCTGGGTTTAGAACCTATCATAGTACTGAGACTGCACTTGTGAATATCAGTTTGCATCTGTGGATGTTCTGTCCTCCTAAAAAATCAAAGGTATGCTTTGGTGTTCCTCAAGATTCTGTTTTGGGACTGCTATTGTTCTCACTATATAGGCTGTGTCTCGTTTATATGTTGCTGATGTCATCCGCAAACACAATGTATACTTTCACTGCTATGCTGATGACACACAGCAGTACATTTCAGTGAAAAACAGTGAAACCCCAAAATTGCATAACTTGGAAGCCTGTGTTTTAGACATAAAGAATTGGACAACAGAAAATGATTTACTTCTAACCTTGTAAAAACAGAAATGCTAATTTTACCCTACACTTCTGGGATGGGAGTACACTGTGTGGACTATACTGGACCCTATTTATAGTGGTTGCGGTCTGTTGGTGTCCCTTCGGTGGTGTGGTCTTGGCAATGTGGGTGGGTCTGAATCATGCCTGGTACAGCCAATAGAGGACTGGCCACACCCTTGAGTCTGGCCTCTCTCTAAGTTTCTTCCTATGTCCCAACTACTAGGGGGTTTTCCTAGCCACTGTGCATCACTTGTGTTGCTTACTCTTGGGGGTTTTAGGCTGGGTGTCTGTCAATACACTTTGTAACAACTGCTGTTGTTAAAAGGGCTTCATAAAATACATGTCATTGATTGACTGTGTTTTTAACACAGTTTTTGTGTGTGCTTTTAACACTAAAACACAAAAAAAGTTCACATGCATAACACAAAATATTTTTTGAGGTGTTCTAACAAGGGCTCATCGTGCTCTTTCCTTGAATACATTTACCATACTGAGAATTTCTGAATTGGTTAATTGAGTCAATCTTAAACACGAGGAGTACTAGAGAGTCTGGGTTGTATTACTAAATGTATCTGTGTGTATACATACATACATGTATTCTCATTTTATCTATACAGAGTATTGTTGCGCGTACAGTAACTCAGAGTAGAAGCAAAATTCAGCCCACTCACTAGCACAACATAATCAGTGTGAGGTCTTATTAGAGCTCCTAAAGTCTGCCCCTCTGCTCCAATAGACAGCAGCGTAACGCCTACACTGGCATGCTCCACACTGACTTGGGTGATGCCATGTTATCATTAAACATGCCTAAACTTTTAGGGTTGTTAAAGAATTAGCATAATTTAGGATCATTTATATATAACTATATTTGCCTCATTAAAAGGTGTGCCTTTTAAAAAAATGTATCTTGGCAAAATGTCAACTAACACACATCAATTCTTATAAAATGGGCATTGCGTTAAACTTTTTGATGGGCTTATGAGGCCATCAAAGCCCCTGGGTAAACTACGTTGAATGCATCGAACCAAAAACCATTAAAGCATTGAATCGCCCACATCTTCCATTTCTCTCACATTTGGTTAAAAACTTCATTATGCCATTGAGGAGAAAACATGGCCCAATACCGCAGATGGTATCAAGCTGATCTAATTTAGATATTCTCACTGGCTGGAGCTAATTGTTCCATCTCAGGCAGAGCTTTCCGTTGATTAAAGGAGGGCTTCATTGAGTTGAGGCCTTTGCTCCCTTTGCTGTTGCAGTAGATAAAGCTGCCAAGTGTGCACTTACAAGATAACATTCCAAACACAAACAACACTGATGGAATCAACCCAAGCTGACATTTCTACTCCAGTATGAACTGAGTTTTAATACCGCACCATGAGACATTTTCCCAGACTAGCTTTAGCAAACAGTGGATGTGGTGGAGGGAGAGAGGCGCCCAATTGGATTTCACACCACAAGCATTTTCATTTCTGTATGAGGGCTTAACAAATGAAGGAATAACTACATCGTCTCTTTACCTTGGGAGACAGTATAAGTAAATAAGCACCAACTCTAATTTGCCAAGTCAAGTGGTTTTTAAAGTTGTGAAAGTGGGAAAAAAACTGATATTCCTCTCTGCTAAGCCGCCCACTGACTCACTGACTCTACAAATATACATTCCTAAATTCTCCCTCTTGGGAAATTAAAATATTTGTTTTTTATATCATCGCCTACGGTAAGATGTTTTCATTTCTGAGCACAGTGGGTTCATTGCGACAGTTCATGTACTGTCTCAGTGAATGTGATTATGAGAAAGGTTGGGCTACCATTTCAAAGATGTATGTACTACAATACACGTGTTGTTACATGGAAAGGCTGGGCTACCATTTCAAAGATGTATGTACTACAATACACGTGTTGTTACATGGAAAGGCTGGGCTACCATTTCAAAGAGGTATGTACTACAATACACGTGTTGTTACATGGAAAGGTTGGGCTACCATTTCAAAGAGGTATGTACTACAATACACGTGTTGTTACATGGAAAGGTTGGGCTACCATTTCAAAGATGTATGTACTACAATACACGTGTTGTTACATGGAAAGGTTGGGCTACCATTTCAAAGATGTATGTACTACAATACACGTGTTGTTACATGGAAAGGTTGTGGCACACATTTCTTCTCCTGAGAGGAAAGTTAAGGTATATTCATTCAAAAAACCTCCTTCACAAAGATGTACTATTTTTATCACAAATATTTTATTCCATCAGTCAAAGCAATCTAGGAACACTGTAAAATTGTCATAAATGTTGTAATGGAGATGTTTCACCTATGAATTAAGGGCCAAGCACAAAACACATTGGTGTGTGCTGGCCCTATTACAAAGCATCAACACACTGGTGTCTACTGGCCCTGTTACAAAGCATCATAGACACTGGTGTGTGCGGGCCTTATTAGAAAGCATCATACACACTGGTGTGTACTGGCCCTATTACAAAGCATCAATCTCACTTCTTTGAGCTGTGCCCTCTTACAAAGTAACAAACACACTGGTGTGCTGCCTCTATTACAAAGCATCAAACACACTGACTGGTGTGTGCTGGCCCTATTACAAAGCATCAAACACACTGGTGTGTGCTGGCCTTATTACAAAGTGGTCCTTTGATTTCCTCATTGATCTTCCTAATTTCTTACAGGTCTTGTTTTTCTCACACTTTTCAACCATCTCTTCTACCTCTCGATTTCAGAGGCTTTTTCATTGTATTTTCCTTCAGTCCACTGATGTGTGTGTGTGTGGTTGTGTGTGGGTGTGCGTCCTGTATCTCAGAGGCTTTTTGTATTGATGAAATGCATCAGCTTTTGCTTCGGAGTTCGGAGGGCAAAAAAACAATCAAGCATGGAGGGATGGATGCAAAATCAGACGGGCTACTGTGATTGGTTACTGTGATTGTGTTTTCAGTAATGAGCATTCAGTGGAGGACACTGACACCTTGGTAATAGCAGTGTGTTGAGCAAACCATGTCTCAGGCTTATTAGTCAACATAGACTGTCTTTATTGAAGTATGATCCACTGCCTTCTAAAGAAGCCCATGTCTACCCTCACACAGTAGATAACCTTTCACTTAAGATAATTAACTGACACTCATGGTGCTTCCTGGTAGAAGGTATCAAAACTAACTCTACTTGAGAAATGTGCAAACACTGAATCTCAAGGCACTCATGGGATGCAGGGGCTGAAATTACACTATAAACTGGATGATTTGAACCCTAAATGCTGACTGCCTGAAGGGCATAGTATAGCAGATGATGTATGATGGGTGACAAAGTTGCTTTGTACTAATTACATTGCCAACCAGTTTATAATCGCAACTAGGCACCACAGGTGTCTACCATGGCTAAAGTAGATGTGCCTTGCCTATGAACAGTCATTAGATGAGATTAGCCAAATACCACACCCCTGAATTATACAGCAACCAGAGAAATTGTCGAGTGCAATCTGGGGAGTTTCCAAAATACATTAATTACAATATGGTTTCATGATGGCTTCTGTTAATCAGAGCATGCAGAGCAGTTCTCCAGCCTTAAATTTTGTGTTATTTGAAGTCTAGAGAGGGCATGGCACTGCGTAGCAGGGAGTGAGGCCAATGGTAATACGTTCTTACTGGGATTTTGTGCTGGCAAAGCCGTCTTGGCTCATCCATCCAAGGCAGACCATTCTGGACGTTCTCTCTAAGCTGGGCTGGCATGACTCACCAAGAGTGTCAGAGCAACAAAGTGCTTCCTGAGGACATGTGAGGCATAACACTGTTACAGACAATAAAGCACCTTACCACCTTCACCCATTTGTGCTGCTGATTTAGTTCTGCCTCATCCTATTGTAAAGGCTGGATGTCTCAGGCAGGTGAAAACAGAGGCCTGCCGTAGACCACTGTTCAATGAAGGATGTTGCATACCATTCTACTGACACCTGTGATATGATGTGTGGGAGGTCATGTCACACATCTCTCTACACTGCACATGTGCCTTTTCCTCATAACTAGTCCAATTTGATCATTAGTTTGTGAGATAACAAACCCTTAAGATAATACTGCTGACCAACAAACTGGTGATTTCACTAGTGGCTATTATCAAATGTTTCGCGGCATATGAAAATTTCACATTGCAGTGTAACTGACATATTGCATATTTTTCAGTAACGGTATTTATAAGGAATAAGAAACATTTTGTCAGTTGTTTAGCGCACCTCTGGTTGAGTAGAGCGAGAAGCTCCCCTGCGTGGTACAGGTCATTGCGCGTAACGTGACTGAAGCGGAACGAGTTGAGGTTGCAAAACGTGACCACGGGGAACACCATCTTCGGGGTCGCAATCTCATCTAGTTGGGTGACATGCGGATACTCCAGATAGAAATGTATTCTGTCCACGCACATTAATAGTAATAAAGTCAGGGAGCCCAGAAAGAACACGACCCAAATACAACGCTTGATCCAGACTCGTTCATAGGTGAAGATGTGAGAAATTCCGTGCAGCGTTGAGTTGTGTGCAAAAACCTCAATCGCGGAAGGCTGGTTGCAGTCCATTTCTTCAGAATTGACTTTGAGGTCCATTATGATTATAATCTGAGTTAATAGCTATAAAAAATCTAGACGGAAAATCAATTTCTTGCGGTAGAGTAAGGCAGGTAAATTATATTAGAGTAGGCTACCTCAAAATATAGGTTACATATATTCAACTATCTCCACATGCTAATAAAAAACTACACGTAACGGCAAATGCAGTCATCCATATTTGGACATATAATCATATAAAATGTATAGACATATGTTTTATATGAAATTCTTATCATGCACCTGTGGCATCTCCAATACACCTGTCATTAGCAAGTGAAATCTATTTTACGACTAGCCACCCGAACGTGCGGAAAACCAGCGCGAGATTATCATCCTTGGAAATGCTGGATGCAAAAACGCACTCGTTTCCCTTCTCGTTTCCCTCCTCAAAGTCAGGCGCTCACAAATTCTAAGAGAGAGTCTTAAAAAAACTATATATTCAATAGTAGGTAGAATGAGTCAACAAGATTCCTCCTTCCTTTCAGTAAATCCCCTTTTAATGTACGACACTCTGTCCCATCTCAAAAACGTGCAATGCAATACAGCTGTGAAAAATATTGACCACGTTCCATCATCCGCAGCAGATGAACTGTTACTGACAAAAAACAATCGCACGTCGGTTAATTCAAATCGAGTGAGTGACACTGGGATCGTCCGCGTTTACTGTCCAGTTCTCTGTTCAAGTGTAGTTATCCGTCGTTACGTCGCATCAGTCTGTTTGCAATACCGCGCTTCTATCTGCAGAGGAGAGGTTCGAGCATGAGATATTTCTCCGGACTTGGTATTTCGTCGCTGGATTGGTGGTTGGTCGTGACTCGTGAACGTTTTTTTCTTTTTCTTATGTGTTAGCAGAGTCTACGGGAAGACATGTCCTTCACATTGAGAGAGTCACTGTCAGACAGTTTTGGCGGGTAGTATAGTCAACACAACATAACATTTTGTCGGAAAGAGAGAACTTGCGTGACATGATCAAGCAAGTGTAACTTAGGTATAAACACAAAATGACATGTCCATAACATGTACATATTCTATCACTGATGCCAGCAACCCTGTACTTGTAGGCTAACAATAAATTTACATCACACTAGAGTTGTAGCTGCACATGCATGTTAGTATATCAACAGTACAGACCTGCTCCATGCAGTAACCCAATACCTTAATACTCACTATCCTGTTAAATATAACATTCTGGATTGTCGTGTTTAACGAATTAACACATATATTAATGACAATTATTTAAGTTTTAAACACTTGCATTTATGCTACAATGAACAACAAGTCTCATGGTAAAGAATACACGCTAAATGGATAGGCTCTATTATATGTTCATCAATAAACCAACACGCATTTATTCCCTAAAGAATATTGAAATGACAAATGAATCTAGTTATGTAACATGTGAGCGAGTCAGTAATTTAGGCCTCACTTGTACAACAAAATATTTATTATGTGTCAGTGTCAATATGCATTACACTTTTCTGAATGCACCAGGGATGTTAAAGGAGCACTTTTCAAAGCTTCACTTAATAAAATTGCTTCACTTGACATTGGTACAGAATATCAAGAGACACTCCAGGTGCTTCTAAGTTTGCGTGATAATGTATTGATATTTAAATTTTAAAATAAAATACAGACTAACTATTTCTGTATTCAAAGTTGTCTAAGGTTAGACACTGTCTTAGACGTTCTAGATGCTCCCATGTCCCCTGTAATTAAAAGCCTACAGACTGACAGCAAAAAAAATTATATATATATATATGCATTTCTGGATTGAGATATATAGTGGCGCATAATAGGTACGCCTAACGTTTTCATGATATAGCTACATAAATCAAAACCATATCTAACTTTAAACCTAACCTTAACCCTAACCATAACCACAGTGAAGTGTTGCCTAACCTTAACAATTCCCTGTAAGGTGTTGCCTAAACTTAACCGTTCCCCATATACACTTGTAAAAAAAATTGGCGTATGCATAACACGAAAATGTAGAGTTTAATCCCGTGATATATATAAGTGGCTCAGTGCGTTTCGATCCCCGGGTCCTCCTGACCAAGTGTCGAGGTGTCCATGAGCAAGACACCTAACCCTAGTTGCTCCCGACGAGCTGGCTGGCGCCTTGCATGGCTGACACCGCCGTATGAATGTGTGAATGAATGGGTGAGTGTATATACATTATAGTCCTTGAATGACACATCTGTATATATTTTTTTCTTATTTTAAAATGTTCCTTTACTTATGTGACCAGTGGCACCATCTGGTAGGCTGGGGGAGGGCTGTTGTAGACTTGTTTTATAAGAGCAGTATGAATACCGTATGAGGGGACACTATTTCCGGTTGTTAGGAAAGCGATGATGCACATCCTATCCAGGGGCGAACCGTGGGAGTAGCGGTGTGTGGATGTCGGGTTAGGGTTATTTAATTGCACGTGTGTTTAAGGCGGTTATTGGTGAAGCGCTGTAATTGTGTTTGTGTTTGGTTGTGAGCTGTGATGCATTGGGGACATTGTGGTAAGCATGAGCCGACAAAGCAGGTACAGTACGCTCATTTTAATGTTGATACAATAAAGGATTTTTTCCTTTTGGAAATGACTGCATGGGCGTAAGGTATTTTAATTGAGTGTGTTTTTACAGTGGGCCTGAGGATACAACATTGGTTGTATGTTGGGTTTATTGTGTCTAGTATCACATATAGTTTCACTGAGGATTTTGTGTCTACTTATTCACAAACTTAAAAACGCTACTGAACAGTACTGAAAAGTTGGGATATTATATCAAATGTGTTGTGACTACACATCCACTGTACAAAAAATGTAGTAAAGCTGCAGTATCTAGAACATTTATTTACTACCAACACTAAGTAGAAAAAACAGCCTGATTACTTCTGGAATCACTACTGGATTAGTGTCGTAACATAACAATGCATAATACTGTACTAGTTCAAAATGAGTGTATATATGTTTTATTTTATTTGTTTTGACTGTAGGTTGACTAATGCATTTGAACAAAATGTGTTGTCATACAAAAACTATAGAATAAAGCCCAATCAAATAATTTCAACAATCAGTTAGATCTACTACATATTTTTACCTTATAATTGTCAATCATGAACTTGCAAGTAATAATTAATTGTTAATAATAGTTAGTTGGTTTGCCCACTATCCTTTGTTTACAACCATTTAAAAATGGGAAATCAGCACCACGGACAGCACCCAAATTTGGTACGTTCTTCACTGTGTTCAATACAGCCTCCAGTGCAGTAGGTGGTGCCATTGAGCAAGGATCTAAGTTAAAAGTCTTACCAAGAAGAAGCAGCAGCAAATGCATTGTGTAAAGATGGCGATGCCCCATGGTTTGGGACGTTATTGTCGTTTGGCAGGAAAAGTTGTGACCACACTGCCCTGCAGACAAACGTGTGTAACCCTTCTTCCAGCAGCAAGATGCTATATGACCAAAACAGCGGACAATAGTG
Source organism: Umbra pygmaea (assembly GCA_016801145.1). NCBI lineage: Eukaryota > Metazoa > Chordata > Actinopteri > Esociformes > Umbridae > Umbra > Umbra pygmaea. The sequence continues at coordinate 6,848 of JACXGM010007761.1, read as the reverse complement.
AGTAGATATCTGCTGGTGAACAATGCCGTCATTTGCCTTAGATTCAGCTCTAGTCTTAGCCAACTAGAGGTCAGACGGGAGAGATTGAGACTTGCCAACACGTAATGTTTTTTTACATCTGCATATAACTGCATGCCATTTCGTTGGTCAGTTAACTCTTCCAAATCTGACGTTTCAACATGTTTGTAGAATTAAACAGAACCGAGCTTTACAATGTAAAATTGTGTCCGTATTTGTAAAACCATCGTTTTTAACTATGCGTTCTTTACCTTTTTCAAATTACAGTAATAATACTATTAGCGGCGGACATACACTAAATGGTATTTCATGGAATTTGCTACCATCCAATTTAATTTCTAATAAAGTCCAACCTGACCACCAGTTAAGAGAATGTAAAAACAAACTACTTTTATTTACCAACTCATAATTTTAAGAAACTATTTAGTGTATTCAGTGCTTGCCGTCGAGTTAGATGCTTTTTTAAGTGTTAATAGAAGTGCTTTTCATGACCGCAGGAGTTGGTGTTGTGGTTTAAGCTCCCGACTTTGTTCTACACATGAACTGGAGTTCGAGCCCAGAATGTCTGTGCCCTTCCTCTCTGTCTCCCCCTATCGGTCTCCCTGGCTTCTGCTTCATCCTATCCTGTTCAATGTGAAATTGTTTTTTTTAAATTGCATGCAAGGGAACCTGGGTTTAGCCATGAAATCAATAAACCATGCCAGTCAATGTTACACACATTTGGCCTGAATTTTAACATTCGTTTTACCTTCTGGATTAGATTGCTAAAATAACACAGATCTAAACTGTGATGAACATTCATATTTCCATACCTCCCTGATCTATCCTTTATTCTACCCTTTTAATTTGTCTAATCCAATTCCCCTTTAAGCCTTGTCATTTTGGCAACCTCTAATTTTGTCATTGCACCACCTAATGTTGTGTTTTCTGTCATTCTTTGTTTTGTTAGCTTTTGTAAAGCATCTTTGGGACCTTGAAAAGCACTATATAAGTACCTTGTATTATTATTATTATTATTATTATTAAAGCGTAACTCTCGCCAAATTGCAACCTAGGGTCTTTTTGTTAATGTATCTGAATCAAACCTTAGTTTTAAAGCATAAATAGGACGGAAACAACACTTTTTTAAGATTTTCCGTATTTTTGGTTTCGGTCAAATCGCCTTTTGAACGGGAGTGATAGGGGGCACTACTAGGATAGCATCAAAATCGCTATTTTTTTAAACACTAAGAAGGCTCAACACAACATGAAACTTTGCTCAAAGTATCACCAGGAGCTGTACACATGAACTCGAGCTTTGAGAACATTGTTTGTGTACACAGAGTTTACTAAAAAAAAAGGTATTGTACAACTCACCTTAGCAGTTTGTGTTTCTGATGGCCGCTTTTTTGCCAGTCAAAAAGTATAGACATTAAACTATCCTCATTTCCTATTACTAAGTTTTGGCAATCCTGGGATTCCATTTTGTGTTCGCATTTGCACTAAGCATTGCTGAATGCAGATGTTTTGTGTAAGATAAGAATGTCTGTTTTTAAGTGACTTTCTCCAAACAGGGATAATGACCTAATCATATAATGTTGGTAAGGTATTTGATTGTTATCGGTACACAATTATAGCTGTACTACACAATTATAGCTGTACTATCACTGCAATTTATTCAACAAAATATAAATAGGCTACTCCGTATTTCCTTTCAGGTATATTTCTTAACATTAGTATGTGAGAACTTCTACTATTTTGTTCACCCAGAAGTTTAGCAAACTTTCAAAATTTGTCTTTCCTTCCCAAAGGTGTATTATTAATTCATGCGAAGCCACAGTATGCAGTGACTAGCCTAACAACTTGCAGCCTTCTCGGTCTGTCGCCTGGGAAAAAAATTAGTTATTCTCCATTTCAACTCTATTGGAGAATTGTGATTTTACAATGTTTCTCAATAATAGGCATGCGTGGCTCTGTCTTTGGTAATGATTATGCATTTTAAGATGTGATTTTGTGTGCAACAAAGCACTTCATATTGCAGGGAAGCATTATCCCATATAAATTGCTTTTCTTATCTTTTTAAAATAGCAATAAATACAATTGTACAGCTTTATAAGCTGTTCTCTGAAAGAGGAAGTAGACTCGTTATCATCTATTCATAGTGCTGGAATACAGCTACATCTCTATTGAAACAGTTAGCTGAATCAGAATAAGTTTGTTGGTATTGTTGTTCTTATCGTTACATGGTTGAGCAATACAACTGTTTCCTATCTATATACTGTGTTGTACAGTAGGCTACTATTCCCTCTATGGCAGAGATCAACTATGGCCATCTATGGCTAATCTGTAAAATGTTGCGCAGCAGAATGCTCTTAAATGTGGAGGAAGTACCAGCTTGGAGTATCGGGCCTTTTTCTGTTGTACCTTTTTCAGTTGTACTGCTATTAAAAGCCATTTGTGATTTACATTTATTACATACCACTAGATTGTTGGGACTTTGAAATACTCCCATACGTTGAAGGTCTTGGGTGAGATTTTCTTAGCTGCAGGACCAGGTTGATCTTTACGTCTAGACATCATATCAGTATAATAATACGGCAAGTCGACAGTAAATTTGGCTAATCAACTACGTCGATAACGTCGAAGCGTTGTCCCATCTCTACATGGATGACATTTAGTTTGTTTATAGATATGGGTCAGCAGCACATGAAAGGCATCATGGATCCACCTTTAATCTTATGGAAAAAAAACAATTTTTCTGTTTGTTTGAAATCTTTATGAATAATTTATTAGCCCAATATGCTACTTTAATGAGTCATTATTCCCAGTCTTTTCTAATCTCTCAGTTCACATACAGTAGGTCCCCATTTGTACCCAACCTGAGTACATTTTGTACTGTCTATTAGTCATTATTACTGTGTGATATCTCTGCAGATCTGCAGTTTAAGCTGGATGACAGGACAGCCCACAGCAGTCTGGACCTCTTTAAGAAGGACACTGGTGTTATATACCGTATCTTAGGCCTGGACCCCAGTCATGTTCAACAAAACCCTGAGCGCTTCCGTGATTGGGCAGTGGTGTTTGGAGACGGACAAATCGCCGGAGGCCGCCACTACTGGGAGGTTACTGTGAAAAAGTCATCAGAGTTCCGTTTAGGAGTGGCCGAGGCGGCGATGTCGAGGGACGACTGCGTCGGCACCAACAGCTCCTCCTGGGTGTTCGGCTACGTCCAGGGCAAGTGGTTTGCCATGACAACCAACCAGAGGGTGCCGGTGTCTCTGCTAGGGAAGCCTGACCGTGTGGGAATCCTGTTGGACTATGAAGCCGGTGTTTTGGGCCTGGTGGACATCTCTGAAGCCAAGGTGATCCACAGCATGAGGGCTGTATTCAGGGGACCTCTGTGCCCAGCGTTTGGCCTGTGGGATGGTGAGCTTCTCACACACTCTGGCCTGGAGGAACCAGAAGGCTTGAAGTGAAAAAGAAGGATCTCTGGACTCTGCTGATAACCGTATGTCAGTGAGGTGTGTAAAGGCGATGGCAATGCAAAAAGGACCAGGAACAACCATGTGCGTTAACTGTGTTAATTGAAAAGTTGCAGTACAGCTGTCAACACTTGGACTCATCTTTCAAAGTTTCTGCAAAGAACAATATTCTTCATCAGAATTGAGAGTGAATGTTATTCTCAATTTCAGTGGTTTTCAACTAGGAAAGAGTTGGTCAAACATCTTATTGTCATTCAGACTCAGGCAAACTCATCACATTAAGCTGTGTTTTTTTTTACCATTTGTGGTGTCTTTTCTAATATGCAGCTAAAGGTTATTAATATGGTATTACTATTGCATATATGTGTGACATCCTCCATTGTTAAATTTAAATTAAACCAAAAAGCCCATTTCAAGCCGTGTTTTGATATCATTTATTGTGTGCTGACAGGAAAATTATTTCACTTAGTGCATTCATCTTTATTTACAGAAAAGTATACCACTCAAGCTCAATAGGGCGACCTGAGGAAAAGAACATCAGTGCTTTATCACAGTAAGTAAAACCCTGGACATTTAGTTTTTATTCAATGAAATGAAATTAGTGTGCTTTGAATAGTCACCATTGATCTACTTAACATATACAAGTAAATGGTGATGATAGTGTTAAACATACAGGGCTACGTTCAGACATACGTACTGATTCGATGGTTGTATAAAAGTTGTTTCTTTTACATTGGGCAGTTTTATTTTAACCAAATAGTATGAGCAGAAGCAAAGTGATTGCCACTAATGATTCATGGCTCAGAGAAGCCGAATGGTACACTCATCTTTAGAATTTGCTGATGAAACTGTTGTACTTCTTTTTGAGGTAGATTAATATGTAATTTCCAACTTAGTTATACGTTTGTATATTTATACCCTGGCAATATGTGATGTTACAAGGCTTGTTATATAGTTATTTACAGTGCCATAATATTTTGAAAATAAATTACAGTGATTTAGGCTTGTAATTGATACATAAAAATGTCAAAAACCATATACACACTGGTCACATACAAGCAGCATGTGTATATTAAATGTGCATCTCAGTGGCGTTAATTGTTAAGTGTGTGTGTTCTTCTGAATAACTGCCAAGTCCACCTGAACTAGCGACTGATGTTGGTGACACCTCAACTAGAAACGAAGCTACATTGACTCTATCCACTACTGACGCTGCAGCAATGGGGACAAAGACATGGGACAGCACAATCGTCATTGGGTAGTGCGATATGTTTGTGCAAACCCTCACATTCCCAATAGAGATGTTTCACTATATGAAATATAGTCACACTTCTTCATGACTCCTGGCACAAAATGGCTGCATTGAATTCCAAACCGTTATCACCGATCTACCTGAGGTATCTGTTGCTTCCCGTCATTATTTTGACCTATCCTGTCCTATTGGAAGGGGAGTGAGACAGGGGTAAATGGGGACAGGACAACTTCCTGGAATGGAACAGCCAATAACTCATGTATTAAATACAATACAGTTACACTGCCACTCTGTCTGGCTTAAACCACAACCTTCACTGTGTCAAATTTAGTCTGGTCTTCTGACTTGAACTGGGACCCACTCTGACTCGGGTACATCTGCTGGTACTCAGTTAAGACTGAAACCACCCCGTCCCGGCCAAACTGGATGGCGTCGTCCAGGGGTGTGTTCCCCCACCTGATAAAACACAAAGCTATTAGTGACGTGGAAAGAGCTTCCATGTGATCATGCAGCTCGAAAACAGCTGATGAGCTAGTCTCTACCTGTCCTTTACATTAAAGTAGACAAACAGCTGATGAGCTAGTTCCTACCTGTCCTTTACATTAAAGTAGACAAACAGCTGATGAGCTAGTTCCTACCTGTCCTTTACATGAGGGTTCACTTTACACTTCTCTGTTAGGAAGATCACCGCTTCAACATGACCTGAACAAACGAAAAGAAAGAATTAAATCTCAGTGTAGGGTAATGAGTTTGTGCAACCAACCGTTGATCCTTTCACATATCTAATAGTACTCACAGCAAAGCCATTTACTCCAATTAAACCATGTCAGCCACACTTGAATTGCAAATTCGACTGAAATGTGAAGAGAGTTATGTGGACTACAGTGTTATCTAAAAAATAAGTGTCACCTTCAGCAGATGCCACGTGGAGGGCCGTACGAGAGTCATAGTCTTTCTCCTCCATGTCCACAGCGGAGAGAGCAAACCTTGTGCAGAGCAAAGGAAGGAAATAAGAAAGGGAAGAGCGAAAGGTTAATTTGAATGACAGATGGCTGACGCACAGATAACTGATTTGAGACGAGTGACTTTGTGAAAAGCTTTACAGTAATTATATAGGAGTTAACAGACATTGACTTGACATGTAGGGTCATTTGAGCACAAAGATTAAAATGTGTAATGGAAGTAATGTTAATTATTCTGTCTGGCACCAGCGCTTTGTTATGAAAAGGCAAAGTACTTTTCATTTTAATCAATAAGAGTAACGCTAATGAATTGGATTTATTTGGGTATAGGATGCCTGGATTCTGTTTACCTCCTCAGGGCAGAGACATCCCCACTGTAGGCTGCAAACATCAGGTTCACCACTGACTTATTCTGATGGTCAAAATAAAATGTCAAATGATGGTTGATCCATATAGAATGAAGAAAGTTATTTTGGAAGTTATGAAATACGCATGGACACAGCACATACATTTCCCAGTGGACATTACCCTATCATCAAGTGATTGTCTGCGTGGATCCAGCTTCTTGGCAAAGTGCCTCAGGTTGTCATAGTTATGGAAGTTGAAGAGAGAAACCAGCTCCTGGTCCAACAGCACAATGGAAATATTCATACAGGAACATGACTTCCACTATTCTACATTTAAACCTTCCCTTTGAACCCACCAATTATGACATTTCTCATTCAGTTAGAAAGTATACACACTCAAGGTCATTCTCATGTATTTTGTCAAATTTATGTTTTTTAATATATTTATATATATATATGTATGTGTATATACAGGTCCTTCTCAAGAAATTAGCATATTGTGATAAAGTTAATTATTTTCCATAATGTAATGATAAAAATTAAACTTTCATATATTTTAGATTCATTGCACACCAACTGCAATTTTTCAGGTCATTTATTGTTTTAATTCTGATGATTTTGGCATACAGCTCATGAAAACCCCAAATTCCTATCTCAAAGAATTAGCATATCATGAAAAGGGTCTCTAAACGAGCTATTAACCTAATCATCTGAATCAACTAATTAACTCTAAACACCTGCAAAAGATTCCTGAGGCTTTTAAAAACTCCCAGCCTGTTTCATTACTCAAAATCGCAATCATGGGTAA
>JACXGM010007760.1:11514-30277 GCA_016801145.1 Umbra pygmaea | reverse complement strand
TTACTATGAATATATAATATGTTACTATGAATATATAATATGTTACTATGAATATATAATATGTTACTATGAATATATAATATGTTACTATGAATATATAATATGTTACTATGAATATATAATATGTTACTATGAATATATAATATGTTACTATGAATATATAATATGTTACTATGAATATATAATATGTTACTATGAAGCTCTGTAATTTCGGCGGCTGATGGTGTGCATGGAGCTGACGGAGCCACTGGAGGACAGCGGCAAGAACATGCAGCTGCAGACTATCCTGGTGGCCGCGATCGAGTGATCACTATGACCCAAGACAACGGGCAAATGAACTCTGCAAAGTCATTATGATGTTTAAAATTAAGTTTCGGGTTGGGTCATATAATGCACTGACTATAAAATATATGGACGTAGTAAGAGTGACGTCACCCATTGGTTTTTAAGCTCATTGTGGGTGGAGACGGTCGTCGCCATCTTGGTAGCGCATCATTCAACGTCACTCTCAGATAACCAAAAATGGTCAAAGAGGTTGAGCATGGGTGGATCTGAGGTGCCTGTTTGCTAATGTCATGCCTGCCGAAGTGCGACATTACCAAGTTAGTAAAGGCTAGGAAGCTAAGCTAAATGCTACCATTATACTACTTAGCATTGCTAACGGTTGCTATTCAGCGGTTGCCAATCACCATAACTGTCATGATCAATGCTCGAAACGGGGGAACCCAGAAGCAGAGATGGACACAGGTAAGGAAATAAAGATATTTACGTTTATTAGTACAGTTGTATTAGTTGATGGTTGGTAACAGAACGGTATGAAAAGTCTAGAGATGATCCGGGGAGAAGGACAGAACATTTGTGAAGTGATGGCTTGAGTGATGAGGCTGAACCGGTTTGGCTTGGTGGTGGACAGATGTCACGCGGAGCAGGGTGGCAGGCTGGTAGGGTTTTGGCACACGGAGGTAGGGTGGCAGGCTGGTAGGGTGGCAGGCGGGTAGACACTGAAGCTCAGGATGAGACAGCAGACAGGTGGTTCAGGAAACCCACAGCAGAGTTGATTACGTGGGTTGTACGGGTGGACAAATGGATTGGTCCTGGAGTACAAATAGTAATATCAGGATAAGTAACCAGGCATAAAAGACTATACAGTTGTACTCAGAACTGACTAGAATGACTAGACAATATATAAGTATTGACTATAATCGCTCAGAGACGCACTTGGTAGTACAATAATCCAGCAGGGACTGCTTGCCAACACCTCCCTAATAAAGGGAGGGTGACAATCAGCCCCAGGTGCAGCAGAGGGAACAGGTGCTCAGGATCAGCGTAGATGGTAATGGTGCCTTCAGGAGTGCAGGGAATACAGGAACTGATGCTCGGGAACATGATGAAGACAAACAAACTTTGAGAAAGATCAAATGCACACACAAGGGAACCAGGATCAGAATATAGAAACACAAGGAAAGGAAAAACAGGTTCATGAGGCAGGGTCCTGAAAATAACGTTATGTGTAATAACGTATAATTTTGTGTAATCTCGTATAATTTTGCAAGAAAATCTTTGTAAGACGATGGAACCCTCAGTGTTATATTTCTGTTCATGATAAAAATGTGTAATTCATGTTTAATGTTCCAATAAATTAACAACATATAACTCAAGTCTGTCAATAATTTCATAAATACACATGTAAAAACGCTCAAGAGTCTAATGAAATTTCTTGTAGGGATGGGCAATATCGAGGTGTCGGTGTATTCGGGTTTAGTTTTGAGCAAGATATGAAAAATGTGCAAATGTGACAAATCGTGCGAATGTGTTTCTGCACGTGTACACGTTGCGCTTTCTCTTCTATAGAGCTTTATTCCCCACAGCGGTCCTTGGTCTGGGTTAAACGCATGTAAACGACAAACATCTCCACTAATCAGTCCTCAACAGCCTTGCCTATCTAAATTGGGTATCTTAAAGAAGCAGTCAATCTCAGAATGGTTAACAGTGAAGCATACAGATAATACACTTTAGATTAGCTATTATTTTTTAGTAAATCAAATGTTTAGCATATGACTTTCATTTGCATGCATAACTGCATTAAAACGATTGTGGCCAGAAGTACAGTAGTCAGTAGCCTACTCACACAACTAAACCTTTACAGCACCTGAGACACAATCACGCATTAGAACAGAAGTGTACTGTGAATGAGACACTTTCAACAAACTGCTGAAGTAACATCATTTTTTCCTTAATTGTTTTTAAATTAACTCAGAGCAGCAAAATTAGAGCGAATCTTAAATGTAAAGATGTAATTTGGATTAAATGAGTAGAGATCAACATTGGTAAACATTCCAAAACTATGTCTGTGTTTTTATCACCTATTTGAGTCAAATTAGAAAGTGCAACATTTCACTATCCATCCATCCATACATCAATCTTTGTCCACTTATCCGGGGTCAGGTTGCGGGGGCTGCAGTTCAAGCAGGGGACCCCAAACTTCCTTTTCCCGAGCCATATTAACCAGCTCCGACTGGGGAATCCTGAGGCATTTCCAGGCCAGGTCAAAGATATAATCCAACCACCTATTCCTGGGTCTTCCCAGAGGCCTCCTCTTAGCTGGACTTGCCTTAGAACATCTCCCTAGGGAGGCACCCAGGGGGCATGCATACCAGACGCCCAAACCACATTAACTGGCTCCTTTCGATGCAAAGTAGCAGCGGCTCTACTTCAAGCTCCTCATGGAACACTGAGCTTCTCACCCTATCTCTAAGGGAGACGACAGCCACCCTCCTGAGGAAACCCATTTTGGCCACTCGTACCCTGGATCTCGTTCTTTTGGTCATGACCCAGCCTTCATGACCATAGGGTGAGGGTAGAACTGAAAACTGACCAGTAGGTCGAGAGCTTTGCCTTCTGGCTCAGCTCTCTTTTCATCACAACGGTGTGATATATTGAGTGTAATACCGCCCCCGCTGCGCCAATTCTCGGACCAATCTCCCGCTCTATTGTTCCCTCACTTCCAAACAAGACCCCAAGGTATTTGAACTCCTTCACTTGGGGTAAGGACTCATTCCCTACCTACCATTGGTTTCCTGCTGAGAACAATGGCCTCAGATTTAGAGGTGCTGATCCTCTTCCCAGCCACTTCATACTCAACTGCGAACCGATCTAGTTAGTACTGAAGGTCACAGGCCAATGATGCCATCAGGACCATATCACCTGGAAAAAGCAGCGATGAGATCCCTAGCCCACCGAACTTCAACCCATCTCCACCCCGATTACTCCTCGATATCCTGTCCATAAATACTACAAACAAGATTGGTGACAAAGCACAGCCCTGGCGGAGACCAACCCTCACCTGAAACGAATCCGACTTACTGCCACGAACTCGGACTCAGCTATCGCTTTGGACATACAGAGATTGGATGGCCCTGAGAAGGGACCCCCTCAACCCATACTCCCACAGCACCTCCCACAGTATCTCCCAGTGTACCTGATCAAACGCTTTCTCCAGATCCACAAAACACATCTAGACCAGATGGGCATACTCCCAGGCCCCCTCCAGGATCCTCGCGAGAGTGAAGGTCTGATCCATTGTTCCATGACCAGGATGGAATCTGTATTATTCCTCTTTCAACATTTTGAACAGGGGAACCACCACCCTGGACTGCCACTCCTTTGGCACTGTCCCAGACTTCCACACAATTACATCCAAGACAGCCCCTCCACACCTAGAGTTTTTAGCATTTCTGGATGGATCTCAGCAAGTTTGACTACCTCAGTGACTTCCACCAGGGAAATCAACAACAATCCCCCATTATCCTCTAGCTTTGCCTCTAATATAGAGGGTCCATTGGTTGGATTCAGGAGTTTGTCAAAGTGTTCCTTCCACCACTCTATTACCTCCTCAGTTGAGGTCAACAGAGTCCCATCCTTACTGGATACAGCTTGGATTGTTCCCAGATTCCCCCTCCTAAGGTGGCAAATGGATTTCCAGAAGCACCTTGGTGCCAACCAAAAGTCCTTATCCATGTGTTCTCCGAACTTCTCCCACACCCGCTGCTTTCACAGCACATTCACAGCAGAGGCCACAGCCCTTTGGGCCCTTCGGTACCTTGCAACTGCCTCCGGAGTCCCCCGGGATAACATACTGTATATTGGAAAGACTCCTTCTTCAGTCGGATGGCTTTCCTGACCACCAGTGTCCACCATGGTGTTTGTGGGTTACCGCCCCTTGAGGCACCCAAGACCCTAAGACCACAGCTCCCCACTGCAGCTTCAGCAATTGAAGTTTTGAACATTGTCCACTCGGGTTCAATGCCCCCAGCCTCCACAGAGATTCACGAAAAGCGCCGCTGGAGGCGTGAGTTGAAAGTCTGTCGGACAGGGGCCTAATCCAGATGTTCCCAATTTACCCGCACTACCCGTTTGGGCTTACCAGGTCTGTCCAGAGTCTTTCCCACCCCCTGACTCAACTCGGTGATCGTTTGACAGCTTTTCCCTTCTATTCCCCTGAGTGTCCAAAACATACGGCCTTAGATCAGATGAAACTATTATAAAATTGATAATTGACCTTTGGCCTAGAGTGCTCTGGTACCAAGTACACTTACGAGCATCCCTATGTTCAAACCTGTTGCTCATTATAGACAATCCATGACTAGCACAGAAGTCCAACAATGAACAACCACTCAGGTTTAGATCAGGGAAGCCGTTCCTTCCAATCATGTCTCTCCATGTGTCTCCATCATTACCCACATGCGCAATGAAGTCCGCCAGCAGAACTATGGAATCCACAACTGGAGCCCCATGCAGGACTCCATTCAGGGTCTCCAAGAAGGCTAAATAGTCCGAACTCCTGTTTGTTGCATATGCACAATTTCAGAATTCCCACAGGCACAAGGAGGCGACCCTCTTGTCCCTGGGGTAAAGTGGGGGCTTGTGAGTATCCCCACACCTGCCCGGCGCCTCACAACCTGGGCAACTCCGGAGAAGAAAAGAGTCCAACCCCTATCCAGGAGTACGGTTCCAGAACCAAGACTGTGTGTAGAGGTAAGCCCCACCAGATCGAATTGGTAGTGCTCCACCTCCCACACAAGTTCCGGCTCCTTCCCCCACAGATAGGTGACATTCCACGTCCCCAGAGCCAGCCTCTGCTGCCAAGGTCTGGTCCGTCGAAGCCCTTGACCTTCACTGCCACCCATTTGGCAGCGCACCCGACCACAACATTTCCTCCCACAGGTGGTGGGCCCATGGGATGGAGAGGAAACAGCCACGTTAGTTTTACGGGCTGTGCCCAGCTGGGCTCCGTGGCAAACCTGGCCACCAAGTGCTCGCTGACAAGCCCTCCATCTGGGCCTGGCTCCAAACGGAGGCCCTGGGCTTCCTCCGTGCAGGGTCACTCTTCTTCTACTTCATTTGTTCATGGGGTTTTTGAACTATTCTTTGTCTGGCCCCTCACCTGAGACCACTTTGCCATGGGAGACCCTACCAGGAGCACAAACATCCAGACAACACATCCCTCAGGTTCATAGGGACACACAAACCTCTCCACCGTGATAAGGTGATCGTTCCCGGAGAGGCACTAGTTAATATCAATAATGAAACTCTAATTGTTTTTTTGACATTTGTGTACACATTTTCCAACCTTTTTAAAACAATATTAAGATATATATTTTTAGTTGTTAGAAGCAATTAAATATATAGAGATATTCATTTTAGGGCCATATAACCCAGCCCTAATTTCTAACTTCCGTTAGTAGTGGGGAATGGGACCAAATAATATGTTTGCTATGCTGAATATCTAGATGCTGTTAGTCAAATATGTATTTCTCTACATACATTCCTATTGGTTGTCTCGTAACCTAAGGCTTGTAAAAAAACTCAGTCAATGTTATTCACACATGCACCACATGTTATTCACACATGCACCACATGTTATTCATGTGTGCACCACATGTTATTCACATATGCACCACATGTTATTCACATGTGCACCACATGTTATTCACGTGTGCACCACATGTTATTCACACATGCACCACGTTATTCACACGTGCACCACATGTTATTCACACCTGCACTACATGTTATTCACGTGTGCACCATGTGTTATTCACACATGCACCACATGTTATTCACACATGCACCACATGTTATTCACACATGCACCACATGTTATTCACACATGCACCACATGTTATTCACACATGCACTACATGTTATTCACACCTGCACTATATGTTATTCATGTGTGCACCACGTGTTATTCACACATGCACCACATGTTATTCACACATGCACCATGTGTTATTCACACATGCACCACATGTTATTCACACATGCACCACATGTTATTCACACATGCACCACATGTTATTAAAACCTGCACCACATGTTATTCACGTGTGCACCACGTGTTATTCACACATGCACCACATGTTATTCACACATGCACCACATGTTATTCACACCTGCACCACATGTTATTCACACATGCACCACATGTTATTCATGTGTGCACCACATGTTATTCACACATGCACCACATGTTATTCACGTGTGCACCACATGTTATTCACACATGCACCACATGTTATTTATGTGCACACCACATGTTATTCACACATGCACCACATGTTATTCATGTGTGCACTGCACATGTTATTCACACATGCACCACATGTTATTAATGTGTGCACCACATGTTATTCACACATGCATCACATGTTATTTACGTGTGCACCACATGTTATTCACACATGCATTACAAGTTATTCACATGAGCACCACATGTTATTCACATATGCATCACATGTTATTCACGTGTGCACCACATGTTATTCACACATGCATTACAAGTTATTCACATGTGCACCACATGTTATTCACAAATGCACCACATGTTATTCACATGTGCACCACATGTTATTCACAAATGCACCACATGTTATTCACACATGCATCACATGTTATTCACGTGTGCACCACATGTTATTCACGTGTGCATGTGTGAAACCTATTGTGTTTTTTCCATAATGGATTTTCCACTCTATTCAAATTTTACCTCTGATTTAGAATTATATTAAAGGTTGAAACATTAAAATGAATGTTTACATTTTGTACAAATGATTAAATTTCTATTTTAGAGACACTTCCTGTCCTGACTGCATTTCCCTCACAGTGGGTAACTCCTGGAGACTCAGTGACTCTGAGCTGTGAGGTTGATGGTTCAACTACAGGCTGGAGGTTTTCCTGGTACAAGCTTGTACCCTACAGAGATGGGTTACCCTTAATTTGGGCCCAGTACTCAGCAGAGCTGCTCTCAGACAGTGACGGAGGGGCTGGAGGCTCCTACTCTCTGACTCATGTTGGTCTAAATCACAGAGGGGGATATGTTTGTAGAGCTGAAAGACAACATCCAGTCCGCCATACAGAATTCAGCTATCCTGAATTTCTCTGGGTTGAAGGTAAGCCACACTTGCTCACATTCTAATCTCAAATCAAGTCAATAGCTGCATGAATTAATGGTTGCTGTGACGACAAGCCCAGTGTGGGCTGACTCACGGACTGAGATATGGACTCGTAAATATTTTGTTTAGTTTTTTAATATATGTTGTGTTTATTCAAATTCATTGCATTGTAAGTTTGTGTTAAAGTATTGTAATTATCCCTTTAAAGACTTTTGACAGCTCCTCCAGTGAAGCAGTTACTAGATAGGGTTTGAGTCAGTGTGTTGTAGATCTGTTTAATTGATGATTATGTTCAGCCGGGTTCTATTAGTATTTGAGCTACGGTATCAAAGGGCTACTTACCTGAAGAGAGCTGTCGGGCATTGATACATTGTCGCTGTGTTTTATGTTCGTGATTTCTGTTAATCTGTTCCTTTCTGAAGGCTATCCGGGAGCTACATTACATGTGTTAAGGTTGTGACAAGTTCGTAGTTAAAACGTATGCATGATATGATTATCTGTGTAAGCCATCTGTAATGTTTCCCAGTTCCCCTTCCCTGGAAACTGCCACTTCCCTAGTCTACATTACTCAGAACTACAAATCCCATTCCCCAGTTCATCTTCCTGTGAATTACAGCTTACCTGGTCTTGCCTCCCCAGAACTACATTTCCCATACCCAGACTCAATTATCCAAATTCAGTACACCTGCTCACTCCACTCTGTATTTAAGCCACACACTCCTCATTGCCTCTTTGCGAGGTATTGTGAGTATTATATTCCCTTTCTGAGCATTACATTGATGTATATTGTTATTTTCGGTTTGACCTCTACATTGTTGTTTGAAGTTTCTGCCTTGGATTATGATTGTGTGCCGTTGCCCTTGAAAGGTATTTATTCCTGTTTATAATAAATCAGTGTTCTTTCAATCTTTGGGAGTAATCATTACACCATCAGTGTTTCGTACCACTGTGAGAGTACGTAGGCTATATAGGTCAATTCCGTGTGCACTTGCGTTACGATGACAACAACATTAGGACCGATAAAATGACCAACATTACGTGGATGTTTTTCCACGGATTTTCTCAACAAAATGAACACAAACTATCTATAACTATCTATATTGACCGAGGAGGAGCTTCAGAGGCTCTGCAAGGCGTTTGGCTACACTCCCCCAATGGCGCCATGGGGGAGCTACCATCAATCAGTGCCAACCACCACGCCAGAGCTCAGGTCCTATATTTACTGGGATGAGGACCTGGAGCTATTTATGTATTATGAGGAAGAGGACTGAGGTTTGCCCAAGAAAATATTTGAGAGGGGCTATAGCCCTTGCGGGCAGACCTGGACACCATCAAAGGAGCAGCCAGGGCAGGCAGCAGTGGCTCCCCCAGGGGCCTGTATGGCAACATGTACACCCGCCAATGAGCCATGGTGGGTGTACACAGACATTCCACAGATCCCTATGCTGACATCCAGCTGCTGCTGCTTCCTCTCCATTATGCCCTGGCTGCAGATAGCCAGGCTCTACCAGCTCCAAGATGGGCCCCAACTCAGCCGGCACCAAGACAGGCCCTGGCTCAGCTGCCTCCAGAACCCCCGGTGGACATATGACCTGGAGGGCCTGTTTCTGCAATCACCTCTAGGGTTTGAAAACGACTCAGTGGTGGAGTACGCTGGGCCCCCCTCAGCGCTGATATTTATTGGGTTCCCCTCTGCTACAGAGCCTTCAGGGCCCACCAAAGCGCAGGAGATAGCTGGGCGACAGGGCCCCCTGCTACGTTGATGACAGGGCCTCCTGCAACGCTGATGACAAGGACCCCTGCAACGCTGACGACAGGGCCCCCTGCAACGCTGACGACAGGGCCCCCTGCAACGCTGACGACAGGGCCCCCTGCTACGCTGATGACAGGGCCTCCTGCCCAGCCTGTCCCAGGGCCTCCTGCCCTGCCTGTCCGGCAGCAATGTCCGGGGGACCCTCCCCCTGGGTGAGTGTGCTGGGTGGGGGTCCTAACTGTTTGGCGCGAGTTCTGGGCCCCCCGCTCTCCCCTTTATTACAGCCAGGTTGTGGCTGGGAACAGGATCTGAGGAACGGACTCATGTTATATAGATATTGTGTTCATTAGGGTATATTGTAGTGGGGATGTTGTTGAATGATTGCATATATATCTAGATGGTTATTGTGGGGGATTTATGTACATGGGAAATAGTAATATATTAAGTGAGTAAATGATGTGGGTGCTATGTAGGGGTAGCGCCTCCTCTCTCGTTCACCTGGTACTGGTTGGGACTGATTGTCTAATTACCTAATTACATTCTGCTGGTAAATCAGTTCCTTTATCAGTCCCGGTGAACGAGAGGGAGGCGTGGTTCTTTGCAAATGTCAACTTGGTATTTGAAGATTGTTAACTGATGTGCTGAAGTCCAGGAGAAGGTATGGTCTTATTTCTTATGTTGTGAAAAGAGAGTAGTTTTGTTTTAAGTTTTGGGCATATGCTCTGCATGTATATTAACCACGTCCACGCCGCGTTAGAGCGTGAGGAAATATTATATATATTAGTAATCGTAGTGCGTCTCACAATCCGTGTCTCCTGCAACTAAGTTTTCGAAATACTTATATCCTGTATACTCTATTAAATACCACAACCATCTACTGCATGGCTGGTCTCTCTCTCTCTCCTCCACACACCTCGCCTAAGTCATGACAGCTATATAGGTCTATTCCGTGTGCACTTGCTTTACGATGACCCTACAACCAACATTACGTGGATGTTTTTCCCCGGATTGTCTAAATAAAATGAACATGAACTATCTACAACCACCTGCCTTTGAGTCTCCCTCTCTCCACCCCACACCGTAAATGTTGAATTGAAACAAATGCAACACATGATTATCTTAAATATAGAAAGGCTCATGTATAGCATGGTGGGAGCTATTGTCTCTGTGGTGAAATGTTAGGTCAGTTATCTGCATCAGGGTCTACTGGCTTTATGTGCATCTGTACATTAGGAGACAGAGCAAAGATCATGTATGATGAAAACCTTTACGCAAAAATGTTGAAATATATTATTAAAGTTGCGTTTGACACCACCTACAGCAGGGCCAAGTCATGACTGACACTGGAGCAATTTTAGTCCAAGTCAAGACCAAGACTGAAGGGAAGTGAGTCCAGACAGAGGCCGAGACTGAGTAGAGACTACCTGTGTGGCTGTTTCCCTGACGTGGTGCAGAAGGGGTGGAGTTGAGTGATTCTTGGTTGAATAATGCCGAAACAACTCCCTCACTCAGTCTCGGCTGTTCTCTCATTCTAGCAGTTTCCTCAAGTACAGCTGGGTTACAGCCACAATCAGTTTCAATGCCAAGCTTTATGCAAATGAATCCGTTGAACGCGACACGACTATCCAATAGAAGTAGAGCACAGAGGAGACGGAGAAAAGGCTCGCTGTGGGTTCTTTTTACAAATTGAGGGAGGCGTCCTGACAAAACACGCGCCAGTCAGTTCAAAATGGATCTGTACCATCAGAGTAGGGTGTAGAAGTGCAGGTACTGCGTACCGGTGAGTACCGCCCCACTTCAAGTACTGTCCCTTGGACACACAAATCAGAAACAAAACAGAACGAGATACAGTTTTTAGTGTTGCACACGTTTTTCAATAAAAACACCAAACAAAGGACAACTATGTTGACATGGTGATGAGGTTGCGTAATGCAGAAGTTAACCTGGCATACAGTACATTGTTCTTTTCAGTGGAACGTCAGCTTTCACAGACAAAAAATGGAAAGTAACTGCTATTATTCTATCAAAGGTTATTAAAAATAAATACAAATATGTGTTATTTGGTCCCGCTGATGGTGGCTAGGTTTGGGTTATTTCTATGTGCACCTAAAATCATTTTAATTCTACAGGATAATAATATAGTTTTGTACATTGTCATCTGCAAGGTGTATTTTACCTACACTTCTCTATTTTTCAGGTGTGTCTACTTCAGCCTGTCTGACTGTGAGTCCCAACAGAGCTCAGTTCTTTAAGAATGAGTTTGTCTCTCTGGGCTGTGAGGTGCAGAACTCTACTGGATGGAGAGTGAGGAGGTACAATCCATGGGTCAAATCCATTGGGTCAGCCTGTCCTAGTAACTGGGGCTCAGTGACAGGATCTACATGCACCTTCAAAACTTCAACAAGAGAATTACATGGTGATGGAGTGTACTGGTGTGAGTCTGGGTCAGGAGAGTACAGTGAGGCTGTCAACATCTCAGTGACCTTCGGTAAGAATAATACTCAACTCAAGATGAATTACACCCTCATATGAAATGGTGATGATTTATCCCAACATTTTGATGATTACAGAATGTAACTGTACTGTTTGTGATTAGTCCTGTCTGTATCTGATTGGCCCTGTTTGGATGTGATTGGTCCTGTCTGTCTGATTGGTACTGTTTGGATGTGATTGGTCCTGCCTGTATCTGATTGGTCCTGTTTGGATGTGATTGGTCCCGTCTGTATGTGATTGGTCCTGTTTGGATGTGATTGGTCCTGTCTGTTTGTGATTGGTCCTGTCTGTTTGTGGTTGGTCCTGTCTGTATGTGATTAGTCCTGTATATATGTGATTGGTTCTGTTTTTTGTGATTGTTCCTGTCTGTATGTGATTGTTCCTGTCTGTGTGTGATTGGTTCTGTTTGTTTGTGATTGTCCTGTCTGTATGTGATTGGTTCTGTTTGTTTGTGATTGGTCCTACCTGTATGTGATTGGTCCTGTCTGTATGTGATTGGTTCTGTTTGTGTGTTATTGGTCCTGTCTGTTTGTGATTGGTCCTTTTGGTATGTGATTTGTCCTGCCTGTGTATGTAATTGGTTCTGTTTGTTTGTGATTGGTCCTACCTGTATGTGATTGGTCCTACCTGTATGTGATTGGTTCTGGATAGCCGCTTTCTGACCAAGTAGTTACAGGAACGTAGTTATAGGAACAGTCCACTTCTAAACAGTTCTACTAACTACTCTCCCCCAAAACCGGTTTTGCTATTTGCATTTGCACTGGTCAAGTGGCCATAGGAACTGGTAGGAGGGGTAAGAGTGACGCAGGCACCGCAACAGGCTTTTATAGCGTCATCTCTAGACTTTAGCATAGCGCCACATACAACAACATTTCACAGTTTAATGTTTGTAACACTGGGTGTATGATTGGAGATAAGTGTTTAAATCATCTTATGTCTTTGCGGATGATCTGGTTGTTTTCCTGGTTCCTTCAGCGGCTTGCTATTCGTTCAGATTACGAGGCTGAAAACGACATCCAAAAAAAAATATATATATATAATGTTCTGTTGATAATTTCCTACAGAGTTCGAACCGCGGCATTTAAAAACTAGGCTGGAGTCACAGAAATTGAGTAGCTACTTAACACAGAAACACAAAAGACGAAGGCTCCAGCCTAATATGTAGTATTATACACAACAGACAAACGAAGCGACCGGCCAATTGGACCAATCAACGTAGACCTAGGAAAAGGGAAAAGGGAAATAACCTGCTCTAGAGTAGGAGCTAAAAAGGTTATAGGAACGGCGGTGCGAGGAACTAAATAATCCCGCAATTTGTTCTATCGGAACACAAGAAAAAAAGGGTTATAGGAACGTTATGTTCTAGGAAATGCAAAAATCCCTGCGGTCAGAAAGCGGCTAATGTGTGCTGTTGGTCCTTTGTTTTTGTGATTGGTCCTGTGCTGTACAGGGAATGTGATCCTGGAGAGCCCCGCCCATCCTGTGACTGAAGGAGGTTCTGTGACTGTACGCTGCAGATGTAAATCTCCTTCAAACTGCAGATCTATGTTTTATAAAGATGGATCCTCCATAAGGTCTGAAATAACAGGAGAGGTGACCATCCCTGCAGTATCACAGTCAGATGAAGGATCATACTGGTGTATAAACAGTGAAAATGGACAATCAATTCAGAGCTGGGTGGCAGTGAGAGGTGAGCATAATATATTATTTGTTTGTGTGTAGTGGAGGTCTCTGATGTTATCTTCCATTTTATGACTAAGATAGGCCTGATGTAATATTTCACAGTAATTTATCTGACTACTAATTTAATTTGGATGTAAGTGGATACAGTGCTTAGCAGTTACATTCATTTAACAGACAGTTTGAGAAGCTTTTTCAGCTCCTCCGGTGTCACGTCTCCTCCTCTGCACCGCTGAGAGGCACCGGGGCTGACATGCCATGTGGCACAAACGTCCTTCTGTTAGTTTAGTTTATTTGTTTATACCGGGCGTGGGGATACTCACAAGCCCCCAACTAAGCACCGCTTTGTTGGATTTTACCCCGGTGGACGAGAGGGTCGCCTCCCTGCGCCTGCGGGTTGCTGGGGGAAAAACTCTGACTGTTGTTTGTACATATGCACCAAACAGGAGTTTAGAGTATTCAGCCTTCTTGGAGACCTTGAATGGAGTCCTGTATGGGGCTCCAGTTGGGGATTCCATAGTTCTGCTGGGGGACTTCAACGCGCACGTGGGTAATGATGGAGACACATGGAGAGCCTTGATTGGGAGGAACGGCCTCCCTGATCTAAACCCGAGTGGTTGTTCGTTGTTGGACTTCTGTGCTAGTCATGGATTGTCTATAACTAACACCATGTTTGAACATAGGGATGCTCATAAGTGTACTTGGTACCAGAGCACCCTAGGCCAAAGGTCAATGATCGATTTTATAATTGTTTCATCTGATCTGAGGCGGTATGTTTTGGACAATCTGGTGAAGAGAGGGGCAGGGCTATCAACCGATCACCATCTGGTGTTGAGTTGGGTCAGGGGGTAGGGGAAGACTCTGGACAGACCTGGTAAGCCCAAATGGGTAGTACAGGTAAATTGGGAACGTCTGGAGAAGGCCACTGTCCGACAGACTTTCAACTCATACCTCTGGCTGAGCTTTTCGTGCATCCCTGTGGAGGTTGGGGGCATTGAACCTGAGTGGACAATGTTCAAAACCTCCATTGCTGAAGCTGCGGTGGGGATCTATGGTCTTAGGGTCTTGGGTGCCTCAAGGGGCGGTAACCCGCAAACACCGTAGTGGACACCGGTGGTCAGGAGAGCCGTCTGACTGTAGGAGTAGGCTATGGGATATGGTACAGGATATGCTATTCGGAGGATGCCGGAGGCAGTTGCAGGGTACCAAAAGCCCGAAGCGCTACAGCCTCTGCTGTGACAGATGCAAAACAGTGGGTGTGGGAGAAGTTCAGAGAACACATGGAGAAGGACTTTCATTCGGCACCAAGGTGCTTCTGGAGAACCATTCGCCACACCAGCTGTATACAGTAAGGATGGGACTCTGTTGACCTCAACTGAGGAGGTAATAGGGTGGTGGAAAGAGAACTTCTGATTCAAACTAATACACCCTTTATATTAGAGGCAGAGCTAGAGGATGATGGGGGATTGTTGTCAATTTCCCTGGTGGAAATCACTGAGGTAGTCAAACAACTCCACAGTGGCAAAGCCCCAGGTATTGATGAAATCCGTCCAGAAATGCTGAAAGCTCTGGGTGTGGAGGGGCTGTCTTGGCTGACACGCCTCTTAAACATTGCATGGAAGTCTGGGACAGTGCCAAAGGAGTGGCAGACTGGGGTGGTGGTTCTCCTGTTCAAAAAGGGGGACCAGAGGGTGTGTGCCAATTACGGGGGTATCACACTTCTCAGCCTCCCTGGTAAGGTCTATTCTAAGGTGCTGGAAAGGAGGGTTCGGCTGATAGTCGAACCTCAGGTTGAAGAGAAACAATGTGGATTCCATCCTGGTCGTGGAACAATGGATCTGATCTTCAATCTCATAAGGATTCTGGAGGGGGGCTGGTAGTATGCCCATCCAGTCTACATGTGTTTTGTGGATCTGGAGAAGGCGTATGACCAGGTCCCCCAGGAGATGGATGGATGGATAAAAGGAGGAGGAGCGGTGTTATGCAACATTTTGTAGACCAGACAGATGTTTTTGTATTTAATTACACCTTCCCAGGTCAGCGGTTTATGGTTATTTAGGATAATATAATGATGTGAACTGTTAGGCTTCTGGTCAAAAAGTTGCTAATGGCTTTAGTGATAAGCTGTTTGTTTGTTCCCAGCTTGTCAGACAATATGTTAGATGTGACATAATCATGGCATCCATAAATAATTTGGCAGCATTAAAAGTTGGTGCATTTCTAATATGTTTAAAATTGGCTAAGCATAATTTCACCCTATTGCACACTTTCTTAATATGTGCTTTGAAAGAAAGATTAGAATAAATAACAAAGCCCAGATACTTAAATTGTGGCACAATACTAAAGTTTTGACCTTACATTGTTATATTCAACGAATATGCTACATTGTATCTTTGTGAAAAACATTGCTAAAGTTTTATTTACATTAAGTTGAAGGCAGGAACGATTTAGCCAATTGGTGATCTCATCCAAAGCTGTATTAAATTTGGCAACAGCCAGATGTCTTGTCTTAGCATGCATATAAACTACAGTGTCGTCTGCATAAATTAGTGTATTGATGACAGGGCAAACTGATGGCAGATTATTAAACAAAACTAAAGCGGGCCAAGTATTGATCCTTGTGGTACCCCAGTGCATAAGTTAAGAGCTAATGAACAATGTTTGTTCACAGAAACGTATTGAATTCTACCAGTTAAATATGACTCGATCCATTTAGTTGCTAATGGGGAAAAGTTAAAAGTAGAAAGTTTGACAAAAAATACCTGATGGTTGACTGTGTTGAAAGCTTTACGAAGGTCTAAAAACACAGCGCCAACAACTCCTCCCCTTTCAACCATTGCTCGGACTGTCTCTAAGAAGAACAGTTAGCTGTTTCTGCTGAATGATGTAACCTGAAGCCAAACTGCATTGGATCAAGAGTAATTGGACCATAATCTAAGACAGAAACAAGCTGCTCTGATACACACTTTCCAGTAACTTTGGAAATTACAGGTAGAATACTGATTGGGCGGTAGTTACATATGTTCAGAGGATCATTTGACTTAAAGATGAGCGTTACAATTGCAGTCTTCCAGGTAGTTGGAAATATTTCCTGACAGATTGACAATTTGTGTGATAGGGTAGGCTATCAGGGACTTAAGCATTTTAGAATACATACTATAAATATCTTTGCCATTGAGATTTTAAGAGAATTAAAAATTGCCTGATTTTAAGTTCAGGACCTTGGCTAACTAACTAGAAATTACACACTACAATTTGAAAAAAATCGCCCCTATATCATGAGGTACAGATTTAGCCAGAATCTGAAACAGATTTTTTTTATTTTACATTCATTCCTCCAAGTATTTACACAATCAACAATAGCTACATTGAAGTTAATGATGCTACCGCCACTCCAGGTAGGCCGAATGTCTGCATGAAAACCCCAGACAACGAACTAGTTAGCCAGTTAGCTACTCACCCACTATAACTCATCTTTCGGCTAACCCCAGCCAGGTAGATAATTGTAATCAACTTCTTACCTGTGATAATTTGGTCATCCATCTGGGCCTGGCTGTTTTTTCAAAAACACTTTGGTTCATTTGAGCGTCAAAACTCGAATTATCTAACAAACAGATGTAGTCATCTTCTTGGCAGGAGATAGTTTGATATCAAAAATATTTCCTTGTCCCACTCTTTACAACAAACATTTTCTGTCTCTGTTGCCACTGAGAGCTCGACCCAGGTGGACAGCAGATAAACAGCGGCCATATTGATTCAACTGATTAAAATTAAGAAGGAGCCCTTCCCATATTTCTTTCTCACTGTATTCCAGCTCAAACCAATGATTGGATATTACCGATTGTAACATTGCCCAGTTCCACTTCCCTGAGAAGTACAGCTTCCCTATCCTAGACTGCTCAGAACTACAATTCCCATAACCCGGACTCAATCACCCAAATTCTGTACACCTGCTTTCACCCAGTCTGTATTTAAGGCTTACACACACCATTGAGAGCTATCTGTGCGCCGTAGAGGATGGTCGCATGGACAATGGCTCTGTTCACTCTACCCAGGTTTTGGCTTATTACTGTTTTTTTAGTTTTTATTTCTGTACATTCTGCACTGTCGCTCATACAGTATGATCGACTAGCACTTTTGGACATACGCAATTCACTGGATACAGGTTATTTTTCCACTTACCGGAGCGATTGCTGCGACTCCACTTTCCTACCGTCGGCTTGTTTACTCATAAGCAGGCGGCGAAGGAAAAAGAAGCGGGGCAAACGTGCCAGAATTCTGTGCAGATCTCGGACGAGATACTGCAATCCACCGGTACCGAGCATTTTACTTGCAAATGTTCAATCACTGGACAATAAAATGGACGAACTTCACGCTCGGATTAACTTCCAGCGGGACATTGCCAACTGCTGCATGCTAGCGTTCACTGAGACCTGGCTGGATCCCACTATCCCGGACACGGCTGTTACGCCAGCTGTTTTTTCCATCTACCGGCAGGACAGAACCTCCGAGTCAGGTAAACAAAGAGGCGGAGGGGTCTGCATTATGGTTAACTCCTGTTGGGGCTCGGATGCTGCAGTTATTTCAACACACTGCTCATCGGACCTAGAGCTACTAACTATAAACATACGCCCCTTGTATCTCCCCCGGGAGTTTTCATCCGCTATAATCACAGCAGTCTACATACCCCCGCAGGCGGATAAAGCGTGCGCGCTTGAGGAAATATATGGAATAATAAATGGCCTGGAGGACGCTCACCCTGAGTCTGTTTTTATTGTTGTTGGAGACTTTAACAGGACAAAAATGAAAAAAATGCTGCCCAAATTCCATCAGCACATTTCTTTTCACACTCGAGGTGACCAGACTCTTGACCATTGTTATTTAACGATCCGTAACAGCTTTAAACCCATCCCCCGCCCTGCCTTTGGAAAGGCAGATCACATCTCCATTCTTCTCCTCCCAACCTACAGGCAACGTCTGAAACAGGAAAAAACGTTTTTTCAAGCAGTCCAAAAATGGAGTGACCAAGCCATCAGTACTCTCCAAGACTGCTTCGAAACCACAGACTGGGAAATGTTCCGTATTGCAGCTGGCGACAACATTGATGAATACACTGACTCTGTCACAGCATTCATCACCAAGTGCATAGATGATGTCGTTCCACGGGTCAATGTTAAGACCTTTCCCAACCAAAAGCCCTGGGTTAACGGTAATGTCCGTGCCAAGCTTGCAGCACGGTCCTCTGCCTATAACTCTGGGGACCTGGAGGCTCTGAGGAGGGCCAGATATGACCTACGGAAGGCCATCAGAGATGCTAAAAGAGGCTATAGGGACAAATTGGAGTCCAACTACAACAGCTCAGACCCAAGGCGCATGTGGTGTG
>JACXGM010007760.1:0-11414 GCA_016801145.1 Umbra pygmaea | reverse complement strand
TAGATAACGGAGTACAAAGGGAGAAATAGCTGTGATGCCAACCCCCCCGCCTCGCTCCCCGACGAGCTCAACACCTTCTTTGCACGGTTTGAGTTGACCAACATCACTCCTGAGAAGCTAGCTGAGAACCCAGAGGACTGCACTCTGTCCCTGGACACGGCTGATGTAAGGAGAGCTTTTAAAAGAGTAAACCCGCGGAAGTCTCCAGGGCCAGATGGCATTCCAGGCCGTGTCCTAAGAGGATGCGCTGACCAGCTAGCGGAGGTATTCACCACCATATTCAACCTCTCCCTAACCCAGTCTGTAGTTCCCTCTTGCTTCAAGCAGGCCACCATTGTTCCGGTTCCAAAGAAACCTACCATCACCTGCCTCAATGACTACCGCCCAGTAGCACTGACCTCCATCATCATGAAGTGCTTCGAGCGGCTGGTCAGAACCCACATCTGCGCCGCCCTCCCGGACACCCTGGACCCCTACAATTTGCATACCGCCCCAACAGATCTACAGACGATGCCATCGCACTAACGGCACACACTGCCCTCTCCCATCTGGAAAAAGGGAACACATACGTGAGGATGCTATTTGTGGACTACAGCTCAGCATTCAACACTATTGTTTCTGCTAAGCTCATTCCCAAGCTCAGGACCCTGGGTTTTAACACCTCCCTGTGCAACTGGATCCTGGACTTCCTAACGAGCAGACCCCAGATGGTGAGAATGGGCAACCTCACCTCCTCCGCACTGACCCTGAGCACCGGAGCCCCACAGGGCTGCGTAGTCAGTCCCCTCTTGTACACCCTGTTCACATATGATTGTGTGGCCACACACAGTTCTAACATAATCATAAAGTTTGCTGATGACACAACCATCCTAGGTCTCATCTCTGACAACGATGAAACCCCTTACAGAGAGGAGGTAAATGCCTTGGTTACCTGGTGCCAGAGCAACAACCTCTCTTTCAAAGTCAGCAAGACTAAGGAGATAATAGTGGACTTTAGGAAACGGCAGAGGGAGGGTCTTGCCCCCATACACATCGATAAAGCTGAAGTCGAGAGAGTTCCAGAGTTCAAGTTCCTCTGTGTGTTCATCAGTGACGACCTCACATGGTCCCGTCAGACAACCTCTGCAACAAAAACTGCCCAAAAGCGCCTATACTTCCTGAGGAGACTCAAAAAATTTGGCATGTCTGCCAGGATTTTAACAAACTTCTATAGGTGCACCATTGAAAGCATCCTTTCAGGTTGCATTACAGCATGGTACGGCAGCTGCTCCGCTGCTGATCGCAAGGCCTTTCAGAGGGTGGTGAAGTCAGCGGAGCGCATCATAGGCTGCTGTCTCCCCTCCGTGCAAGGCATCTACCACAAGCGATGCCTGAGGAAAACACAGAATATCCTAAGAGACCACAGCCATCCAGGCCGTGACCTTTTCTCACTGCTGCCATCTGGTAGACGTTACCGGAGCATCAAGGCAAGGACTACCAGATTAAAAAACAGTTTCTTTCCGCAGGCCATTCGGCTGCTCAACATGGAACATTGATCGCAAATCACAAATCATTTCTTGAGCCCTGACATTCTTTGGTCACTTTATCCACTCTACATCTGATGTGGCAGAATTCAATGCACCTTTAAAAGTAATTTTCCTTGCCATATTTTATAATAATTATTACTTCTGCTGTGTACACTCTCCGGACCACTGCTCAGGACATAGTGTATTTTGTATTTTGTTATATTATTATTATCGTTTTAAAATGTCTTTATATTGTATATAAACTTTTTAAGCCCTCTGTGGAGATGTGTCAAGCTTTGTCAAAATAATTTATCTGCATAGGATGATGTGATGTTATCCGATGCACGTGAAAAATAAACAACTTTGACTTTGACTTTGACCATTGCCTGTTCGCAAGTAATTATTTTCTTCCTACTGAGCATATATTCTTGGATTGTCATTCTGGCCTGACCCGTGCATTTTTTATTCAGTATTGTGTTGTGGATTATCCTAAGTACCTTTGCCTGATCTGTTACTGCCTTGTTTTTTAAAAACCTGCCTGCCTGAGAACCTGATATGTGGACTGACCTCCGCCTGTGTTACTGCCTGATTAGTGCACCAACCTCTGCATGTCTGACTGCCTGCTTTTTGGCTACTATCCTGTATAGAATAAACATTATTGTTCTTTTTACCTCTTGGGAGTGATTCGTTACACCAATCAATAACATTCGATCAAAGTTGAAATTGTCCACCTCGAATTTCCTCACTTGCACTTGCCATTGTTAAAAAAATCCCACTCTAACTCTTCATAGAAGCTATGCAGCTATTTACGGGAGAATGAAATAGGGAATATTCCCGCACAAAGTGTGCGGTTTTACTATCCAATCACCTCGATTCAGCGGCATGACGAGAACAGATACGGAGGTCAACGGAGCACCTTTGTTGTAGTTTCAAGCATTGTCCAATGACGTCACTGAGATACTAATTCAGAAACTTACACTTACAAACTTACACTTACAAAGTTCTTAATGCTTCGGTTTGTATGTAGGGACCCTCATTATGCTACCTTCGAAGTGTGGTGCTATTTTGAGCCTTGTTAGAGGTATAAAATAGCGATTGAATTTTACTTCATCCATGCCCTCACAACTAGCATTATAAGGTAATTATCAGTTTGCACTAAAACTGGGCACATTCGATTAGCATGAAAACATTTCCCAGACAACGGTCGAAATGTGTTATTAACCCCTTGGTTCATTTTGCACCGGAGTTGTCCTTTAAGTTTACTCTGTAGATCATTCCATGAGTGATTGAGTTTCACAATGAGTGAAACACAGTTTTACTTAAGTCAGTGTGAACCTGTGGAATGTCTAGTACCAAATGACATCTTATGATTGAGATTATCTCTCTATTCTCCATATTTACTTTCATACTCCAAGTTAATCTTTTACTTTCTCTCCACCTTTATCTTGCTCTCTCCACCTCCCTCTGTCTCTCTCCATCTTCACTTCCCTCTGTCTCTTCCTCTCCATCTCCAGCTCTTTCTCTCTCTTCCTCTCCATCTCCGGCTCTTTCTCTCTCTACCTATCCATCTCCAGGTCCAGTATGGTCAATATCTCTGTCCAGGCTGCTCTGCAGTTCACTGGTGTTGTCTCCATACCTGCTAGTGACCATTGTGCTGCTAATGAAATGCTGCAGGGTTCAAGGTAACAACCCTGTGATCACTATAAAACATACAAACCATTCTATAACATATAGAAACCCTTAACCGCTTTTAGCCCCTGTATTCCACTGCTGGTTTGCTTCTCCTTGGTTGGGAGACCAATGCTGCTGAATGTGATGTTGTAGAGCCAGTAAAGGACACTCTTCCCTCTGGTCTTAAGATCATTCCCAATGCCTCAGGGGACATCAGCCTTGTGTAGGGTGCCATTTTTTGGATGAGAGGTTAAACGGGTGTCCTGACACTCTGTGGTCATATAAAATCGTATGGTACTTATCGTAAGAATACGGGTGTTAACTCCAGTGTCATGGCCAAATTCCCAACCAGGCCTCATTTCAATGATGGCCACCTATTAATTTCCCACATTCCTTATTGGCATAAATATATCTACTCACCTCTCCACCTGATCGATGATGTGTGGTGAGCTTTCTGGCACAAAATGGCTGCCATGTAAAGTGGATTGGATTCTGTGTGTAACTATGTATGGAAGTTTGTGTATGGACGTGGGTGTGTGCGTTGTTGTGCATGAGAGGAGCCATCCATGTCTCGCCCCTATTCTCTCCAAGTACTCTGCTCCCAAGGATCAAAACTTTGGACAGTCAGACGTGGAGTTTGCCGGGGGCAGGGGGAGCACTTCCCCCTCTGGTGGCTGAAACGTGTAATTACATTGTTTCAACAATGAGTGGGATAATTACGTCTGGCATGACTAGATATTTTATAAATATTTTAAATAACACAAAACAACTAAATGGTGGTAGGTAATACATCTAATTTCACTTACTGAGTTAGTATAAGAAAATTCTGCTCTTTTTTTCATTTTGCCCCTCCTGGAGCAAATGTCAAACTCTGCCATTGGTGGAAAAGTGTTTGGAGACCCAGGTATGCCTCTTCCCACAGCTGGCGCCCATTACCATTAACGAGGTGCACTTCAAGACCAGCACTTACGGCACCGGCACGTGAGCTGTACATGGTCATCCAGCTAACACTGTGCTGCTTTCTTTTTCTCTGTTCCCCAACGCAGATGCTGAAGTGGACTAAGATGCAGCAAAGATGACCCTGCCGCACGTACGGCCGTGTCCTAACAGGATTAAAGAGTGTGTTTGGGATCACGGCTCTGTGGCTTTTAAACGGCTTTGTTTTGTTGCAATCTAACTTGGTTAAATTGCTGAGTTTTCCTTAATAAACCCTGCGTTGGCTGACCTACGCACACTACCTATCTGGTCTCCGCTTTGTCACCGATACAGTGTTGACTGTGTGACTATGTGTGTGAATGTATATGGATGTGTGTGTGTTGACTGTGTTACTATGTGTGGGACTGTATATGGATGTGTGTGTGTTGACTGTGTTACTATGTGTGGGACTGTATATGGACGTGTGTGTGTTGACTGTGTGACTGTGTGTGTGACTTTGTATGGAAGTGTGTGTGTTGAATGTGTGACTATGTGTGTGACTTTGTATGGAAGTGTGTGTGTTGACTGTGTGACTATGTGTGTCACTGTGTATGGAGGTGTGTGTGTAGCAGTGGTGGCTGGTGACTAAAAGATTTGGGGAGGACAGGTGGAAAACCCGCCCAGTGTGCCATTTTATTTAACACTATTTAGCTATTTACGTCTATATCTACTGTTATTGTTTAAATTTACGCAACACATTCTGATTCAAAAAGGACAAAATTAGGATAAAAAGTGCTCATACAGACACCCGGCCTGAAACCCCATAGAGCAAGCAACAACAGGTTGAGGCACATCAGAGGAAAATCTCCCTAGTAGGGTACAACCCTAAGAAGAAACCTAGAGATGAGCCAGACTATCAGGGGTGGTCGGTCCTCTTTTGGCTGTGCCGGTCGATATTATAAGAATACATTTGTTTGTCTAAGTAATGATCATATTGTGTCACTAAATACAGGTGCTCTATTTCCAAAGCCTTTTTGCAGCATTGTCATCAACTACACAATTCAGTGGACAAGAACACAGACAGGGGTCACCTAGGAGTTGTCATGCTGACTGGTTCTGTTTCCAGGTGTAATCCATGGAATCAGGTTGTCCTAAGATCCAACATGACACCAAAAATGTTGGAACACAAGCATTCTATCATCTAATGATAACCTCTCATAGTAGAATGCAGAATGTAACCAACCAACCAACAGTATCCACTGCAAATTAGAATAATTAGAGAACAGCTATTTTAACCAGGTGATAATTCTCCTGCATGTTACAATTACAATTGCTACAATGAGAAGGTTTTAGACAATCCAAAGAACACATTAGAAGTTTCAATATGGTCTGCTAATGATGCATCATAGCGTGCAATCAAGTCCACCAACTCCTCATCGATTAACTTGTTTATGGGCACCAGACCAAAAATATTCAGTCTACTATTGTCGTCAATGTGTTCACAACTCACGTTGTGTTTTGTAGCCCGATCCAAATTATTTTTAATGCAGAATCTATAAGGCAGACAAAGTGTTAAACTTTGAAGAAGATTTAGGGTTCCCCATCAGATGGCATAGCAAACAATATAGTTTGTTAGTTGTAGGACTGCCTGTTAGCCAAGAATATTTCTCATACCAGACCATGTTGAATTTTGAAGTTTGATCCTTACCTTCTCTGCATAATACAATCTCTGGAATTGCTGCAACAACAAATAATCCACTCGTGGTTCTTTTCCATCCCAATGTCTGTGTTCAATGCCATGCCTCTCTGCCTCGCCATTATTGTCCTGACCGAAATTCATATTAGCCAGCCATTGGCTTAAACCTCCCGAGCTGCACAAGCTAAAACTAGCTAGCTACTGAAAAAACACGGAAAACGTAATGTTGAAAAATCACAAGGTAGTTCACAATGTGCACACTAGCTAGCTAATTCTCAATAAAAACATAAAAGAATAAAACGCTGTCCACAATTTGAGGTTATAATTCTCTTATACTAAACACAGTTGATATTTGCTTTACCATCAGGTCATTATGGTGTACAACTTTGATGGAGAATTGAAGATGACATTTGGAACAAATCATTGGACGAACGAGATGTCAATATTGTATTGTGGTTTTTGATTGGTAAGGGAGAGGGTTCCTCCGAGGCATCTTATGACATCTGTCTTGGCCAATAAGAAACTAGCATGAAAAAGGTATGAAAAAATAGAAGTGCATTGAATTGATAGTAAGATGTCCCGCCCTGGAGGTAAAAGAGACGATTACCTCCTCTAGAGTACTTCAGAATAATATAACCCTAGGGTCCTTTGCACGTTCACCTCGAGCCAAACAACTCCTCATAAGCTTTTTTCCATTGTTATAACATTGGTTGAGTTAGCGCTATCAGCCGAATGCTAGCCGAATGCTGCTAGGCAATACATGTTGTGCTATGTACGTGATCTCGGGATCCCCACGGGATCAAGCGGGATTGCGGTAGCAGCCGAGAGTAGCAGCCATCAGGCAAGTGTTATTTAAAAATACTTCTTGTGTACTTACAAACTTTTCAATGCCTCGTTTTATAAGTACAGAAACTATTTGTATTACTATAAAAGTTTGGTACCATTCTGGGTATTATTAGTGGGGTTATTAACGAGATATAACAAGGGGCGTTATGCATGGCGGCAAATGAACACAGCGTTCCAAGACAAACACTTTTTATTGTATATAAATATATATAACATTTTTGTATATTTCTACATATATGTACTTTCTGACATATAAGTATACATACATATATGGACATATATTAGATTTCTGTATGGGACACATTTAAAAAAGATTTTACCAAAGATTTCAATGACATACATGTCATACCCTTACTTATCATCAAATATACAGTACTGTATAACATCAATATGTCACACATAAGCATTCATTCTTGTTTAAATTTGTTGACGATTCATTAACTGACATAAGGCAAGAATAAATGTAGCAGTATTTATATGATTTATTTACATGATTTATTTATATGATTTAAAAACCATTTGTAAATGCAGATAGGGATGTCAAATGTTGAAATGTCACTTAAATAAAAAGTGCCATTTTTTGTATATTTACATATATGTGATGATGTTTCCACCATATATGCAGATATAGAACATAAATTATATACATTGTTGAAGCTATCCTATAAGCCTCAGTATGGATGGCATGGTGTTCTCAACGCGTAGCAAAAATGATCTTTGGTCCAAACATTCATTCTCTTTGGGTGTTCCCGTTTATTATAAAAGTAGAAAAGGGTATTTTACATAAAATGTTACTTCACTTAGTGCTGATTGATAAAGTGCTGTCAGCAAAGTTGGTCCTCAAGGCTACGCTAAGAACCGTGTGTTCCCCGCCATCCACACCTGCCCTTCAATGATTGCCACACCTGTAAATATAGCTAATTCCGAGGGATGTACTCCCCCAAGTGGCTAAATTAAAATAATAGCTAAATTAATCTAACTAAAAGTTGAGTATAAATGGCTACTACATACATACACTCACCTAAAGGATTATTAGGAACACCCGTTCAATTTCTC
The DNA here is from genome assembly GCA_016801145.1 of Umbra pygmaea. Classification (NCBI taxonomy): domain Eukaryota; kingdom Metazoa; phylum Chordata; class Actinopteri; order Esociformes; family Umbridae; genus Umbra; species Umbra pygmaea. The sequence continues at coordinate 3,725 of JACXGM010007760.1, read as the reverse complement.
CTTAATGCAATGATCTACTCAACCACCCACATGGCAAATCAGGTTTATTATCAAAATGTACAGACTTTCAACAGTTTGCAATGAACAAATCAAACAAAAACAATTGAAATTGCTCAACACAACTAATGCATCAAGTGGTTTTCCCAAATCCAACAAAAAATGCAACTCACAATGACTTCTCTAGTCTCATAATTATATAACCCACTGAATAGTATCCCTCACAACAGCTCAAATATGCAAATCAGGTGTTGTCTCAAGCACACCAGATGGAACTAATCAAGGGCTTAATTTTTTTCACCAGGTGTGTTTGAGCTGGAATACATGAAATATCTGAACTGGCTAGGGGTTTGTTGAGTTTCATGTATGACTATATGTGTGTGAGAAATATGAATGCTCAGAAGAATGGTCCAAAAAGTTAGGACAAGAGATCATCACCCTTTACAAACAAGGAACAGGATAAAAAATGATGGGAAAGGCACTGAATGTTCCCAGAGACACCATTGGAACCATAGTTCGCAAGTTCAAAGTTAAGGAAATGGTAGTTACACTACCTGGACGGGGCAGAAAAAGGAAGCTTTCAATAAGTGCAGATTTATGAGATAGCAGGTTGTGAAAAACCCTTGAGTGACTGCAAAAGACCTGCAGCAAGATTTGGTGGCCACAGGCACTGAGGTTTCAGTGAGCACAGTAATGCACATATTACATGCAGAAGGTTTTCATGCCAGAACTCCAAGACGTACACCACTACTAACCCAAAATCATGAGACATGTTGGCTCTAATATGTTAAAATCATATAAAGAAGCCACAGGCGTTTTGGAATTTTGTTGTTGATGTGGAGAGATTGGAGACCAGGGGCCTCATGTATAAACGTTGCGTACGCACGAAAAGCTTGCGTACGCTGGTTTCCAAGCACACGGTGTGATGTATAAAAAATTACTTGACGTGAGAATATGCGGTCCGTCACGGAAACTTTTGAGCAGGCGTGAGAATATGCGGTCCGTCACGGAAACTTTTGAGCAGGCGTGAGAATGTGCGGGTCCATATGAAAGTCTTGTCTGGCTCTGTAACGTGACAAATTCTAACTGAAAAGTGTCAAAACTCACCAAACATTACAAAATAAAGTGTCCACTACAGTTCCTGTAACGTCTATGACGTTTACTATTCTAAAAAAAAAAATTATATCCGCTAATAAAAGTTTGATCATTGATGTGGATGACTCATACCAAAATGCCAAAACCCAAACGGGAAATGCTATTACCTCAATATGCCACCACTCAATAACTTCTGTTAAAATTGAAGGTGTCAAACAAACGACAAATTCATTCAGGAAATGCATGTCACCCTCTGTATATGGTTAAAATTGCACAAGGCACATATTATTTACCACCGATGGAAATATATACTAGCTGTGCAGCTACACGATTGGCATAGGAAAATGCAATTGTCTGTGTGAGCCTGACTTTGGCTCATCCATAACGCGCAGGAGGCATGACACCCGGATCCACCTCCAGTAACAGTTGTGCAAAATCACTCACTGTTGATGCTCAATTGATTCTGTGGATTATGTGTAAATAAGTGAACAAGGTGTGGGAAATTAGGTGTAGCCTATAAAATGACGCGTAAATCATGCTGCTATATTTGATGCGCAATGTCTGCTGGCATTGCAAATAGGAGAATCCGAAGAGAGCGTGTATTCAGAGACCAAACTGATTTGCTGGCCCGCGATGATGACTGGCTTATGAGTCGATTCAGGTTGCCAAGGGTTATCCTGTTTGAACTCTGTGCTGAGCTTGGGCCGGCTTTAGAACGTGAGACAGCAAGGAACCACGCGTTACCTGTCGCTTTGCAAGTTCTCACCACACTGGGCTTCCTCGCAACCGGCGCTTTTCAGAGAAAGCTGGCTTACCGGTCAGGCATTTCCCAACCATCTCTGAGCCGCGCCATGGCAGCTGTATGGAACTGTCTCATCCGTATGTCACCCAGGTACATAAAATTTTGCTTCACTGTTGGTGAGCAGGCCAACATTAAACTGCAATTCGCAGCAATGAGCCGATTTCCAAATGTAATCGGAGCCATCGACTGCACTCACATTGCTTTAAGGGCACCATAATGAATTTGCTTATGTGAACAGAAAACACTTCCACTCTATTAATGTGCAAGTGATCTGTGATGCGCAAATGTGTTTGACAAAGGTTGTCGCAAGCTGGGGCTGTGCAGGATGGCTGGCTTATTGGTAATAAATGTCATTTATGATCATTAGGCTATATGCTAAAATAAGGCAATGATCTTGGGATCTGAGTATGTGGTTAATGTATACCCGTAGCTGACCGTGGTTACCCGTTGCAAACTTGTCTCCTCACCCCGCTCACAAACCCCCAAAATGAGCAAGAGCAGCGTTACAATGATGTACATATAGGGGGCTCGGTCAGTGGTGGAGCGGACCATACGGCAGCTGAAAGGCCGTTGGCGCTGCCTGATTATGATGTGTTATGAACCTAGTGACAGTTTTCCACTCCGCCAACATTTTTTCTCCTAATAGAATGATGACAGGCCACGTTTCCTCGCCTTCACCTCTGTTGTTGGAACCTCGATCTCACAGTCTGTGAACATTTCATTTTTTGCGTGTTTAGCCATTGTAATTCAAGAAAAGAAATAGCATATACAGGCTATCTGCATATTCATTTATGGGAGGAAGCAAGGCGGGGTCAGTGGCTCGTTCACGTGCGTTCAATCTCACGTTGATTGTGATTTATAAAGGAAAGATGCGCAGGACCTGGCGTACGACCGGTTTTATACATGTGAATTGTTTTGTGCGTACGTACTTTTCCAGTTTTGGCTGTACGCCATGTTTTGGTATGTAAGCTGCGCAATCTTTTATACATGAGGCCCCAGAGCAGGGAGTTGCTTTAATTGAACGTTCCATATAAACCCATTAAACCTCAGTCTTTATATACGACATCCACAAATCTGTGAAGAAGCTGAAGCTTGGGCGTCAATGGACCTTCCAACAGGACAATGATCCCAAGAATACCTTAAATTCCACCAAGGCGTAGTTGCCGAAGAGGTCCTGGAAGATGCTACAGTGGCCATCACAGTCACCTGACTTGAACCCCATAGAAAATCTCTGGTTGGATTTGATATTAATGAACTGGATGCCATTACCAATGAGGAATGGGTTAAGATTCCTCAGGAACTCTGCCAGAGGCTGGTGTCTGACTATGCATCTCGTTTGCAGCAGGTCATAACAGCAAAAGGGTGCTCTACTAAGTACTAAAGATGCTTGCCATGAAGGGCTTGAATAATTTTGAGACTGGAGAAGTCATTATCAGTTGAATTTCCAGTTTCTCCTAACAGGAGGCCTAACAGGAGGCCTAACAGGAGTCCTAACGGGAGGCCTAACGGGAGGCCTAACGGGAGGCCTAACAGGAGGCCTAACAGGAGGCCTAACGGGAGGCCTAACGGGAGTCCTAACGGGAGGCCTAACGGGAGGCCTAACGGGAGGCCTAACGGGAGGCCTAACAGGAGGCCTAACAGGAGGCCTAACAGGAGGCCTAACAGGATGTCTAACAGGAGTCCTAACAGGAGTCCTAACAGGAGGCCTGACAGGAGGCCTGACAGGAGGCCTGACGGGAGTCCTAACGGGAGGCCTAACAGGATGCTTAACGGGATGCCTAACGGGAGGCCTAACGGGAGGCCTAACGGGAGTCCTAACGGGAGTCCTAAC
>JACXGM010007759.1:0-30093 GCA_016801145.1 Umbra pygmaea | reverse complement strand
CGCACAAAACCCAGTGTTTTTTGTTTTGCACACTGGGTTTTGTGCATTGCGCACCATTCCATTCACTCCAGTCCCGAGCGTAATACGAGCCCGTCCTCCCCAATTAAGAGCCACCGACCGCGGCTGGTATGTAAATGTATATGTGTGTATATATTTTATGTGTGTGTATATATATGTATATATGTATGTGTGTGTGTATATATATATATATATATATATATATATATATGTATATAATAGATACCTGACTTTTTAAGCTTTGTAAAGATATATAAGACTTGCATAGATATCCTAAAAGATTAGGTTGTTACCCGTGTTTCTAGTTGACATTCTATTTTATTTGAGGCGCATGTGTACAAGGCACGTAGCTCACATTATAAGGTGAAATTATTTTTGTTACAGCTACTGTAAAATGAAGACATCTGCTACATTCCCGAGTGTCTAAGCTTTCTGTAGATATGACATGTATTTACAGTCGTATGCAAAAGTTTGGGCACCCCTGACAATTTCCATGCTTTTCGTTTATAAATAATTGTGTTTTGGATCTGAAATTTCATTTTGATCTATCAAATAAATGAAGGACACAGTAATATTTCAGTAATGAAATTAGGTTTTTTGGATGAACAGAAAATGTGCAATATGCTTCAAAACAAAATTAGACAGGTGGATTCTGGATGAATGTATTTTGGACAATTCCTCCTTGCAAAACATCTCCAGTGCAGTTAGGTTTGATGGTTGCCAAGCATGGACAGCCCATTTCAAATCAGTTACAAATTTTTAATGATATTCAGGTCTGGGGACTGGGATGGCCATTCCAGAACATTGTACTTGTTCTTCTGCATAAATGCCAGTGTAGATTTTGAGCAGTGTTTTGGGTTTTAGACACGGGCACAGGACCATCACACCCAATACATTGGTTTTGAATTATATTGTCCAAGCCGTTGTTAGTAAGTTAAATTGGGTTGCCTTAATTTATTGACCTGTCAAAGGCCTTTAATACAGTTGATCATTTGCTACTGCTTCAAAAAATGACATATTGGGGTTAGCTGTAGACACTTATACATGGTTCCAGAATTACCTTAGCAACAGATCACAGGCTATTGTTGCCGATGAGATCAAATCAGATTTTTTTTACTATTCATAAAGGAGTCCCACAGGGTTCACTTTTGGGTCCATAGCTTTACTATGTACATACATTCTAGCCCATTGTACAGATATAATATAACTTTCATTTCTGCTGATGTCACAGTACTTTATGCGGTAGCCCCATCTTTTGCTCAAGCATTTACACTCCTGCAGACTGATTTATTTGCTACAAAATGCACTTATAGAAACCTTTTTAAAATAATTTTCTTATTTGCCAAAATATCAATATAGTGCAAGTTGGATTTCAACCCCCTTGGACCTTGAAGGGTTCATGATATTTTTGATGAAATTAACTTCCATATGCGCTGTTGTCTTGATTCGTAGGTGTCGGCGTGTAGATTAAATGATCTTGAAACAAACAGTAGTGATTAAATTCTGAGCAGTCAAACAAGGAAATGGTGTTAGAAAACAAAACATTTATTTTCTGTAGGCTACACACGTAATTGCGTAGGGGTCGGGGGTAATTTAATGAAATAACATTTTCTATTTTTTCACAACTAGCTATAGTATTCACTTGGTTGCAAAAGCTCAATTTGGCCCTGAAGCAAAAATACTTTGCCCACTTAAGGTCTATAGCCTCACCCCACCCCACCATGCCTAAGTGAATTCAACACCCATTTGCTGCTCCCATGCAGATTTAGGTTTGTTGGAGTGTTTGCAATTGGACAATATTAACATTACCACTCTTGATGGCTCTGTTTTAGAATGGGTCCCCATCTATAAATACCCTTGAATTTTTTAATCTTTTAATACCCATAGTACTGAGCTGGCGAGGAAGCTGAAAGTGAGAATTGGCTTTTGTTATAGGTGTAATTAATTAGTCTGTCTTCACAGCAAAGACATGAAATTGTACAGGCCACTTACGTCAGTGCTTGAAAATGGTGATGTACTATGTGTATGGCTCAGCATCAGCGTTGAAACATTTGAATGTAGTATATCTTGCAGTGTAGCTCTATTACTCTAGCAAACTACCACAAACATCATTGCCTGTTATTCACTGCAGGTGGCTGGGACTCCTTGACTCTTTGACTGATCCAGACTTTGGCCGTTTTGCTGAAACTACCTAGCTATTTAAATGAAACAACAAATACTATATCTCAGGAAGTTTTATTACTAGACACCATGTGTTCACTCTGAGTTAGGTAAAACTGTTTGAATTCCATGCCTCACACTCATGGAATGATCTACAGAGTCCTTAAGCTAGGGATTTTAGTGCCTGTATGCATGGTTACATGTCAGTTACATTCACAGTTAATAATGAAGAGGTAATGTTTCCTTTAGAGTTTGTTTATTGTGCTTTTATTTTCATTGTATGTTAAACTTTTATTCTGTTTTAGTTGCTGTTTTTATAATATTGTATCACAGGGCACAACTCTGAAAGAGACTGGTCTCAATTTGTTTTCCCTGTATAAATAAATAAAGGTTTAGAAATAGGCATATATGTATATCACCTAATATTGTGGAAGGCATCTTTAAGAGGCCACTACAAAATCTGGTTTTAATATTGATCGTTTTATAGGTTTTTGGGTAAAATTAACATAATTTTATTGTTTATTCCACAAATTACTCATTTCTCCCAAATTCTAAATAAAAATTGTAATTCAGAGCATTTATTTACAGAAAATGACAACTGGTCAAAATATAAAAAATGCAGTGTTGTCAAACTATCTGAAAATCTTTTGTTTCTTTCACTTAAAATGTTTGAAAAAGTAACACAAATACACAGGGTTCCCATGTGTCCTGGAAAATCTTGAAATTCATTTACAAAATTAATCAAATGTCCTGAAAATATTTGGAAGGCTATGGAGAATGGTAAAGTTAGGCTACAAAACCATATTTAGCCACAGTTTTTATTTCCTATAAAGCAAATTGAAAAGCAAACCACATTCAAGCAGTGTTGGGTATGACAAGGCTATGGTGAAAAAGCATCACAATATTTCCCCCATGTAATCTAGAAGGCAGCGTTTAATTTGGTTTAAAAAAATAATTGTTGATTCATCCCAGTTATAACGGCACACATTCTATATTTAAACCTGCACTCAAAAACTACAAGAAATACAGAAACAATGTCTTAGGACTAGTAAGTCAAGGCAAGTTTATTTATATAGCACATTTCATACACAATGGCAATTCAAGGTGCTTTACATGAAAAGGAAAACATAAGAATATAAAAGTTAAAAATAAAATTAACAAGTAAAGAAAAATAATTAAGATAGTACAGTTAAAAATAAAAACGAGAGAGAATTAAAATATCTCTCCTGCATATCCCCTCTCAACACTTTCAGTTTTATCGTACTGAACAAGTCATCTTTTGGGAAACCAAATTCTGATGCCCAAACTTGCAAAAATTGTACAGAGCATTCACCATACTTCTGTCATTGCCTCCACTATCGGTTCCTCAGGGACACATGGTTTACTCTTTTTACTGCACATCCTAGTAAACATTGGGAACTAGCATATTGGATCCTGGGGGCTCATTTGTCAAGCATATGTATGCACAAATATGTGCTTAAAATATGCGTACAATCATTTCTATGCAAAGTGTAGGATTTATTAATTTCAACGTTATGAATCTTCATAAATCTACACACAGCAATGACCATGCGTAGGTATTATGCACAATGATAAATGTTGCAAAGGAGTTGCTTCTGAAATGTAGATTCATATTGTGGAAGATGTATTTTTGTTATGTTTAAATTATTAATTGAATGTTTTAATTTAAAACCGTTTCTAAAACACATTTGTTTTTCATTGTGAATTAATTTAATGTTCCCCTAGGCAATGGTATTTCATGTAATTTGACCATGTCGGTTTATTTGTAACTTGGCTAAATCACTTCTTAACGTATAGACATGTAAAACCCTTGTTGAATTTTTATAAGAGACTGAGATCATTTGAATTCGAATGGGAGGCAGATCCTCAGATGAAAGACTTGCTATATGCGCAGTAGACTTTGTTTTGGCGTTAACCATTTTTTATTTTAGAGACAAGATAATAAAAGACTTGTTGAGTTAGAGCTAAAGGCAGTCTTTGGTATGATCATATCTAACCCAAAATGAGCGAATCAATGTGTCATACTTTCCATACACTATTGCTCATAATGGCATAGTCATAATAAATTTATGTTACATGTATGCATTCCTAAAAACCTTTGAATTAATATATGGCAACCAGATTGACATAAAAGCCCACGCAAAGAATAGTAGGATGAGTGAATCGAAAAACCTTCCACTCAATTTACTGGTGATATGCATAAAATATGCTTCTAAATGTAATTGCATGACAGGTAAAATGCATGATTAATTTTTTCAGCAGAACAGGCAAACAATTTGTTTTTATTTCTGATGGGATTCATATTCAACTGTAGGGCACAACATAATGGCAAAATCATAAAACAAAACATGGCAACTAAGAAAATAATATAATGACCCCTGTTCAAAAGTCTGCATAACCTCAGTTCTCATACCCTCAGTTTTCAATATGGTGTATTTCTCCCTTTGTGATAGTTGTCTATGAGGCTTTGAATTCTTGCAGGTGGTATAGCTGCCAATTCGTCTTGGCAAAATGCCTTCAGGTCATGCAAAGTCTTTGGTCGTCTTGCATGAATCACACGTTTGGGATCTCCCCAGAGTGGCTTGATGGTATTAAGGTCAGGAGACTGTGATGGCCACACAAGAACCTTCACCTTTTTCTGCTGTAACCACTGAAGGTTCAACTTGGTTTTGTGCTTAGGGTCATTGTTGTTTTGTGCTTAGGGTCATTGTTGTCCTGGAAAGTCCAAGAACATCCCATGTGTAGCTTTCATGCAGAAGCATGCTAATTGTCTGCAAGTATTGACTGATAACATGCTGCATTTATCTTGCCATCAGTTTTCACAAGGTTCCCCATGCCTTTAGAGCTCACCCCCCCAACATCAGTGTGCCACCACCATGCTTCACCGTGACCATAAAGCTTTATTTTGGTCTTGTCACTCCAAATTCCAGTGTGTCAGAAGCTGTGAGGTGTGTCAAGGTGTTGTTGGGCATATGTTAACAGGGCTTTTTTGTGGCACTACCACAGTAAAGACATCTTTCTGGCAACTCGTCCATGAATCATCATATTGTGCTCCTTGAAACGACCACACTGTCTTTTTCAAGATACTAGAATAAGAATAACAGGATATCTGTAAAGGTAAAAATGTTCCATTCACCTGTAGTGTGATAATAGTGTCACCTGTTGTGGTCATTTTTAAGACTTTCGTCCAAAGTATAGATTTTGGCACATTGTTCAATAGGGTCATATTAATCTATAACAGTTGAGATATTCTTCGCTAAATGAAGCGCATACATCTTACCCAGCACCTAGACTAAGAGTAGCCTGTATGTCTCCCGAGGTTATAGCATATTTCCCAACGCAGTACACTTCTCCCCTTATCGAAATTGAACTTTTTACAGGTCAAGTGAGTAACCATGGAGTGTGACAAATACATCATGCACTCATCATGTTAACAATACATGGCACCTTCTGTCAATATCGGAAATTTGTATTGTGTCATACATTTCATGAGCCTTATTGTAGATTGTTTCCCGCAGGTTTAAGAGATGAATCCGATCAAGATGGGCCGATACAACTTTTTATGGAACGAGTACAAGTAGGGCAGCACGATATTGGGAAAAAATTACATTGCGATGTTTTGTTTCCCAACGATATATATTGCGATATTGCAAGCCATCAATGTAGGCTACAGTCAATAATTACCATTCCATGATACTAATAATTTCACTAATAAACAAGCTTCATTACAAGTGACAAAAAAGTCATTATTTTATTACAAAATTAGATCAGATCTCTGTAAACAGAAAAGCAGTACACATATTTTTATAAAACAGCAGCTTTACCCCCTGATTGGTTTATAAAAACTGAAAATAAATATTTTTATCAAAGAACTTATAAGCATTTTGGTTCTCAATCTTTTGTTTTTAATTCAACTTTGCCAAGTGCCAAAGTAAAACAGCGTTGGTCATCATCATAATCACGGCGAAGTAAATGCGACGGTGTGTAATGGCAACATATATTTACGATATGAATCGTTATTGCGTTTGTTATTTCTTTCTGTCGTTGACAGCCTTTCTGGTAAGGTGTCACACTGGCAAAGGCATCGCAAATAATGTTTTGTTTTGACTGACATCAAGATTTGATTTTGTATTCGTGGTAAAGAGCTTTCTGGTGCCGTTTTAAGTGATCAGACAAATGGGTGGTTTTTCCTTGTGTTGTGGCCATAACTTTATAACACTCCATACAAAGTACCTGTTTTTGGTCAACATCCTACTTTTTGTAGCTGAAATAGTCCCAAAGATTTTCACATTCTTTTTGTACGAAACCATCATTTTTTTCCTTCGTATTGCGTATCCACTTCGTTGCTCATCTTTCGCTAGAACAGGACTGCCAGTGACAGAGAATGTTGGCTGTGAGCAGCGGCACAACGAACCAATCACAGGAAACCAATCACTATGCAGGCATGCGGAGCGTGCATGTCACCCCAGCAACAAACCATACAACAAACTTGTGTAAATTGTGTGTATGGTGCTACCAGTGCTACCCTTCTTCACATCGCATGTTCCGACGATGTGACTATCGCACATGCGCACATCGCGATGTCAATGCTTAAACACAACATCGTTCAGCCCTAAGTACAAGTACTGAGTATTTCAGTTTTGGTACTTGCCGATACAAGCACCGATACAAGTTCTTTTAATAACTATGCCAAATGTCACATTTATCAAGCTAAAATCATCTATTTCTTAGCTGTTGATCAGCCAATTAAAATATAGAAAAGTAAAGGTTCCTACATATCCAGAAGACAATTTACATTGCAGGTCACGAATGTGTAATATTTATTACAAATGTCAATAGTTTACGTCTCCTTCCCTAATTAGCTAAAATGAGAGAAACACGTTTGTGAAAGCGAATAGGCAATAGCCGTTTGTGTTCACATTTGCACTAAGCATTGCAGACATTGCGTAAGATGAGAATGTCTGTTTGAAGTGACTTTCTCCAAACAGGGATAATGACCTAATCGTATAATATTCTGTTAAGGTATTTGATTTATTTTAATCGGTACACAATTATAGCTGTACTATCACTGTAATCTATTGGACAAAATATAAATAGGCTTTCCTTAAAGTTATACCGTATTTCTTAACAGGACTCTAGAGTGCGACCAATTTGGCCGCACATGAGACCTAAATTTGTAAGGGTGCGGCTAAAAAAATTCCTAGGTCGCACCAATGCTCCTAACGTCCTCCTATCCCCTGCCTTTCCACGAACTAAGCGTGTGTCCTCCTATGACAGAACTCGTACTGATGGTTGGATCATATTGTGGTCTAAACCAATCAGAGACAGAGATGGGGTGGGTCTTTGCCTCTGATTGGCTGTGGTCCAGATATTCCTGTAGGCCTACACTGCTCCATGCTGTGTGATTGAAATTGCGACCTGAGTTACTGTAAATCAGTTACAGCAATCAGCATCAACAACATAAAAGCAAGAAACGTATGAAAATAAATAGACCCTTTAAGGTAGGCCTGTTCCCGCCAACACTCTCCCCGGTCAGTGATCCGACAACAGTACTGACATAGAGCTACTTCAGCCACCAGTCTCCCCAGTCCCTGGTAAGATACCAAGCCCTGGTCCTCAATTGTCGGAGATTGTATCCGACTCAGACCGGGGTACAGTACAGCCTACCGAGCGTGAGCTAGAGACTCAAAATAAAAAGAGAAAAATATATAGCCTACCGTACATTTCGTAAAGCCTGGTTAGACCAGTTTCCATATTAAAGGTTTAATAAGACAGAAAATGTCACGCACTGCATTAATTGTAAAGAATGTGGCCAGAGCATGGCAGGGAACAGTGCATTTGTCTCCCGGCTGCATTTCAGTGGCATTCAGCAGATATCAGGTCCTCCGAACAATCAGAGATGATAATAAAATTCAGCGTCCCCTATAACATTGCAAATGAAGAGCTGCCAATCACTAAATTTAGATAGGAAATTATTCTCATGAAGAGAAAAGGTTAACACGTGAACCTGACGTACAGCATGTACAGCACGTTGCATGTGCCCAAATTATTGGGGTAATAATAGCCGACACATTAAAAGACTACTGTTGCCATTGCAAAATCCACATATACAGGGTTTCCAACTTTGTGACATTGGCTGGCGTGAGACTCCGTAAACTTTCAGTGCGCGTGCACGGAGAACACTTTTGGTAACCCTAACCCTAATTTTAGAAATGTCAGTCCTTTTTTACTTAGTATAAACCCTGATTTATGCAAAAAACAACTAATAGAATGGAAACACTTGCTGAAAGAGTGAGAGTCACGCCAGATGCGTGAGAGTTGGAAACCCTGCATACATGTCATTTATGATCAAAGGTGACAGACATTTCTACGAAGGAGTGTATAATTGTCTACAACCGGATCTTGAGGAGAGGGAGACTGATCAATATACTAATTGGACACATTGAAGTAGAGCATGGTCTCATGCACAATGTAACAGTACCCTATGTTAAGGCCTACCCACTATGGCATGATGTATGAAATCCAATATTATAAAACATTCATAAATAAAAATAAAGTGAGGCACTTTAAACATTTTTTTAAAAATTGTAATTTTTATATACAGTATGATTGTTTCAAATAAAAATAAAAATCATTTACATAATATATATGAATGGTATATGGAGCATGATAAAAAGGTGAAATTTAAATTGTGACGTTATAGGAGGCGCAAGGAAAAACTTGGGTGCACCTAAATTTTGTGCTGGTGCACCTATAAAAAACAAGTTAGGTGCACCAGTGCAACCAACGAATAAGGTTAGTCTGGAGCCCTGCTTAACGTATGTCAGAACTTCTACTATATTGTTCACCCAGAAATGTTGCAAACTGACATTTGTATTTCCTTCCTGAACGTTTATTATTAATTAATGCGACACTATATATGCAGTTACTAGTATGCAGTTACTAGCCTAATAACTTGCAGCCTTTGCTCGGTCCTGTACTTAAATGTGCTGCATTTCCTTGAGGATTCTAAAATAGCTATGCACCTATAATTTTACAAATATTAGGCTACATGAAAATATCAATGAGAAAAACAATTTAATATTTCGCCGTTTGAACTCTACTGGAGAGATGATATGAGGAAAATAGAGTTGATTCTACAGAATTTTTCAAAAATTGGCACGTGTGGCTCTGCCTTTTGAATGATTATGCATTTTAGGCGGTGATTTTGAGTGCAACAAATCACCTCATATTGCAGGGAAGCATTTTTTTTTTATAGCAATAAATACATTTGTACAGCTTTTATAAGCTGGTCTCTGAAAGAGTAAGTAGACTGTCATTATCATCAATATTAAATATATGCGTAGTGCTGGAATACAGCTACATTTTGATTGAAACATTTACATGAATCAAATTTACCAGTTTGTTGGTATTGTTGTTCCAATCGTTACATGTTTGAGCAATACAACTGTTTCCTATCTATATACTGCGTTGTACAGTAGGCTACTATTCCCTCTCTGGCACTCCAATGCCTGCAGTATACTTAACGCACCCGAGCGGGATTTCGAGCGTGCGAGCCAAGGGCGCGCACCACTCTTTTTTTCAGTGGCGCGTGACAAAGCGGAAACGGGAAGCATGGACGAGTTCGAGGGCACAGTAAATGATTCATAATAACACAGGTAATGGTTCATAATAAAACTGTAAATGGTTCATAACAACACAGTTAAGATAATCTTTGCCACTGTTGACATTAACGTCAATGCTGCTGCCAGTTCTGCCATCGTTTACCTTTTTCTTCTTCTAGTCCGTGAAAATATTTAGGTCGGTAGCCTCTCCTCAGTTGCGACATGTCTGTTCAGGAGAAGACTGCAACTTGTGTTGTGAGCACCAGCACGAGTATAAATGATTACGGCGCTCCCATGATGTCACTTTGGCGTGTGCCAGGTCAGGAATCTGTAGTATACTGTGCGCTTAAGAAAAGAACTATGGCCATCTATGGCTAATTGTGCAGCATAACGCTCTTAAATGTAAAGGAAGTATCGGCTTGGAGTATCAGAGTACAAGTATGAGTACTTATGCCCAGTATCGGGACCGATACCAAGTACTGGTATCGGTATTGGCCCATCTCTAGAATCTGACTATTTGGGTAATTAGGGGTGTGTTGATATGTAAATCATATAGGCTATGCACAAGCACTGATGCTAAGAACAAGCAGTATTTATCAATGGGTATCTTCTACCAACGGTCATAGGATGTTTGAGAAATCCAAAAAATCTTTATGCTTATGCACATCTTTAATACTGTTTGTAAGTACAAATGTAGAATTTTTTATACACAAGCTTGATGAATGAGGCCAGAGCTGCGTGCCCCCTCCACCAGATTCAGCAACACCCCCCCCCAACACACACACACACACAGTAATCGATATTATTTCCCACACAGACATAGTGAGTCACCAATCATTTTGCTCTTTATACTAGGGCTGGGTGATGGGACGATTACAGCGACTCTCAGGGATGGATGTCAGCCATCGTTGATGGCAACCATGTGACGATGTCAAAAACAATGTTTTGTTCAAATAGAACTTGCCTCACGCTGCCTTATCTGGCGGTGCAAAAATGTCCAGCAGTGTAGTATACAGTAGCTAGCTAGATTGGTGTGGTTGCAGATTTAGCATTTAGCTTCCAGTTTCCTAAAAACAATGGGTCACCCCTTTCACTGTGATTTCAAGTTTAACTATCAAGCAAGTGAAATTATGCCTAGATTCTCAGTTTGCTTATCATTGCCCTCTCTAGGAAATATGTGTACTGTACCAATTGAATGTGTTGAGAATTTATTTGTTAGAAGACTATTTAAAAGAATAGTTACGAAAGTTAAGATTACTAAGTTAAAATGAATAAGTTAACATTTAATACACAACACTAAGATTAACAGGTCATGTTTCTGATACATATGTGGTTAAAAACATTAATGTGTAATTATGCATCCCAAGATTCATTGAGCAATTGTGAAAGGCACGTGATTCACGTTGACATTTGTTGGAGTGATTTGGCAAGCCATCTCGTGAACGATTTGCTGAACAAGCACGCTGTATTTACTTTGCTTCGTTTTAGACGTTTAATGAAAAGAAACAATGTCTCGCTTCGTCATTCCTAGTCGATAAGACTATAAATGTACAACATGTTTGGTGTCGAAACCCGGGAGACAGAAGACTATGAGTGACGAAGATATCGGAGAGCGACCGGCCGTTGCGGAACAACTTGAAAGGTCCAAAAGAAGGCGTTGGACGATACGGAGTTCCACAACGAGACTGCTAAACCAGATCGACGTTGAATTATTAAAGGGAGACAAGGATATCAACTGTGTGCGGGACATGTTAGTTGTGTTGTCAGTAAAGGAGGACAGTTTGCGCGAGCTGGACAGCATAGTGGAGGAACACACTTCGCTGGATGACGTGGAGGCGGAGATTGAAGTCGCAGAGGAATACAGAGACCGCGTCATCGAGATGAAAGCGCGGGCTCACCGAGTGATCCGAGAACATGAAACTGTGAGTAACCCGCGGCCTGCTCAGTCAAGTGATGTTAGCGCAAACAAACCAACAGTGAGAATGCCTAAGCTACAAATTGATAAGTTCAGCGGAGATGTTAGTGTATGGCAGGAATTTTGGAGCCAGTATGAGACTGCTATTCATAGCAACAATGCACTTTGTAAAAAAGAAAAGTTTACCTACCTGAAAACTTACCTTACTGGAAAGGCTGCAAAGGCAGTAGCAGGACTCACACTGACAGACAGTAACTATGATGCTGCAGTTGATATTCTCCAAAGCAGATTTGGAAGGAAAGATCTCATTGTAAATGCTCACATGTCAAAGCTTCTGAATCTTACTCCTGTAAAGAAATCATCTGATGTCAGTGCATTAAGGCAGTTATATGATGACTGTGAAATTCAAATCAGAAGCCTAGAGTCATTGGGAGTGGTATTAGACACCTATGGCGGTATGTTGTGCCCAATATTACTCCAAATGATGCCAGACGACATGGCTCTTGAATTCAGCCGTCACAGAGGGGATGATGATGAGTGAAATGTGCCTAATGTGTTGAAGTTCCTGCAGAATGCGGTTCAGAGCCGAGAGAGAACTTTACAAATGATGAAATCGTATAACCAGAGAGAACCAGTCTGCTAACAAAACGTGCAGCAAATCATATTCAGGCAGTGATGTGAAATTAAAGAAACCAAGCATGACATCTGCAGCTGCACTACACATCGCTGACCAGAAAATGCGAAACTGCCTGTTCTGTGATAGTACTGAACACAAATCTGAAAAATGTCCAGACCACCCGGTGTCAGCACGCAAGGAAAAACTGAAGAAGCTTGGCAGGTGCTTTGTGTGTAGGGGGACCAAACACAAAGCCAGATTTTGCAGGTCAAAGGGCATGTCATGTGCCACATGTGGAGGCAGGCATCATGCAGCCATTTGTGAGAAAAATGAGGCATCTCCACCTGCTGCGGCTGCCTACATTGACACTGTTATTTCCTCAGTAATTCCGCAAGCAGAGAAAGACAAACCTGACATTGAAAACACTGTGCTGCTACAAACTGTCAAGGCATGGGTCGTAGGACCCACAAGCAGGAAGATGGTCCGCTGCTTGCTAGATGAAGGTAGTCAGGGGAGTTTTGTGCATGAGAATGTGGTGAAGGCGCTGCAGCTACCTGTTACTAGACAAGGGACACTCACTCTACACACATTTGGCTCCTCTGCTCCAACAACGGTGAGTCGCAATATAGTGAAGCTCAGCTTGGAGAATGTTTGGGATAATCAGCAGGGAATTGAAATCGAGGCAGTTGTCACCCCCAAAGTGTGCACAGCGCTGATGAAAGTGCCTGGTGAACATATACAAAGAGAAATGAAAAGCAGAGGTCTTCAACTAGCAGACTGTGCTGGATATGATAAACCTGAACTTTCTTTGCTAATTGGCTCTGATTATTATTAGCAGATAGACTGACAAATAGCCTAGTGGCACTGGAGAGCACTTTCGGATGGGCAGTGCAAGGCCCAGTAGCAGTGTCCAGCATGACAGAGACGACCTGCATGCATATTCAGCTCAGTGGGGATGCACAGATTGATAAACAGCTGCATGCATTCTGGGAGCTTGAGTCCCTGGGCATCACAAGTGAGAAGTCTGAGAGCCCAGAGGATGTAGAAGCGTTGCAGCGGTTCGAGTAAACCTCCATCTTCAAGGATGGGCATTACCAAGTGGAGTTGCCATGGCGACAACATCATCCTCCACTTCAAGACAATTACCGCATCGCAAAAAAGAGACTTGAGAGTTTGAAAAGGAAACTAAGCAAGGATGTCACACTCTACAGCAGATACAATGAAGTAGTGGAGGACTACTTAAAACAAGGAATCGCAGAGGATGTGCCAAGGGAGCATGCATCATCACAAGGCAGTCAGACATATTACTTCATCACGCGGTATTGAGAGAGGATAAGGCGACAACGAAACTGCGGGTTGTGTTTGATGCGTCCTCCCACGAAAATAAAGGTCCCTCACTAAATGACTGTCTTTTAACAGGTTTCAATCAGAATCCAGATCTGATGAGTATTTTGATCAGATTTAGACTGCATGAAATCGCATACATGGCAGATATCAAGAAAGCATTTTTGCAGATTTCACTCTCAGAAAGAGATCGGGACGCTGTAAGATTTCTGTGGTTCATAGGACCACCAACAGAGGAGAAGGACGTGACGCTGCGCATGCTCAGAATGACGAAGTGGTGTTCGAAGCTTCATCAAGCCCATTCTTACTCGCAGCCACCATTAAGAAGCATTTAAGACAGTATGAGCTAGAACACCCACAAGTGGTAGAAGTCCTCAGCTCCTCACTCTATGTCGATGATTTTATTTCAAGTGCAAGTGAGGTGACAGAGGCACATACAGTGACAACAACAGCCAGGAACATTGTCTGCTGCAGGCATGGAGCTATGTAAATGGATGACAAACTCACCTGAGCTCAAAGAAAAATGGCACAAAAGCTTGATGGATTGTGCTGTGCAACCAGAATCACACGGGTCTGTGCTGAAGGTGCTGGGTATGGTGTGGAGACCGGCCACTGATGATTTTGTGTTCGACCTCAGGGGGCTGCTTGATATTCTGAAAGAAAGAGAAAACACAAAACGAAGTGTTCTGCAGTCTTCTGCTCACATTTTTGACCCTCTAGGATTCCTGACTCCCTTCACCATCAGGATTAAGTGTTTATTCCAAGAGATGTGGGAGAGAGGGCTCAAGTGGGACGAGGAACTGCCACCTGATCTGACGAAGAAATGGCAACAGTGGTGCTCAGAGCTCCCTCAACTGCATCAGGTCTCAATCCCAAGATGGTACCAAACACACATACCACAGCAGGACGGTCAAGAGTTAAACCTACATGTGTTCTGTGACTTAAGTGAAAGGGTGTATAGTGCAGTTCCTTATCTTCAAGGAGAAACAAAGGTAGGAGAAGTGACCATAAGCCTGGTTGCATCCAAGTCCAGAGTGGCTCCACTCAAAAGGATGACACTGCCACGCCTGGAGCTAATGGGTGCTGTAATAGCAGCCAGGCTGGGGAACACCCTCATGAAAGCACTGCAGCTAGACAAAACACAACTCAGACAATGGACAGACTCAATGATAGTGCTGCATTGGATTTGTGGCTCTGCTCGTAAGTGGAAGCAGTTTGTAGCAAATAGAGTCACAGAAATCCAGTCTCTAACTGACCCACAGTCATGGTCTCACTGCAAAGGGAAAATGAATCCAGCTGACCTCCCCACTAGAGGCCTAACTGTGCAGGACCTGAATCAGAGCACATTGTGGTGGAATGGTCCTTGTGTTGAGATGTCACCTGATCAGTCAGAGAGCCCTCAGGAAGATGTTCAGGAGGATGAGGTAAAGTCTGAATGCAGATCCAAATACCAGATTGCTATACAGCTTGTTAAGCAAGACCAAGACTTCTTTAAGCCCTTCAAACTAAGGGGTGCAGGAGCGCATCAGGAATTCAAAGAAAAAATATATATCTACCACTGGTGCCTTAAGAGAGGGAATATGTGATAATGAAAGCGGAAAAATTGAACTAGATAGTAACAAGATTTCAATTCCTGGCACACACGTGGATTTAAATTAAAAAGCCTTTAATGTGCTTGGCTGTTTCAAGGTTTCAACGACGGAAACGCATTGTTGAAACCTTGAAACAGCCAAGCACATTAAAGGCTTTTTAATTTAAATCCACGTGTGTGCCAGGAATTGAAATCTTGTTACTATCTAGTTCAATTTTTCCGCTTTCTACTTCTTAAGCCCTGTTTTATGTCTGGAGAGGTACAGCAAACTAAAAGCAGTGCTCCGGGTGACAGCCTGGATAAAGATGTTTATCTTCAACACCCGCTCAAGCACAAAAATCAGTGGTGAACTGACAGCAGAAGAGCTGAATGAAGCAGAGAAAAAATGGATAAAGGTGATTCAGAACCAGAGTTTCAGCTCTGAAATTGATCTGCTGAAAGCAGGGAAATGTCCCAACACTGACTCCAGAATCCGAGAGCTAAAACCATTTCTGGATGAAGATGAGCTGCTCAGTGTGGAAGGAAGGCTCCAGCATTCTGATCTCTCTTACAGAGAAAAGCACCCATGGATTTTGCCCAACAACCACCGATACACAGAAATGTTGGTGCAGTATGAACATGAGAAGATAATGCATGCGGGTGTACGAGACACTTTAGTGCAGACAAGAGAGAAATATTGGGTTTTGAGGGCATGTCAGGTAGTGAAGAAGGTTGTGTCCAGATGTGTACTCTGCAAGAAATTCAAGGGAAAGGCTGGGCAGCAGACTACCGCGCCACTGCCAAGAGACAGAATAACAGAGTCACCTCCATTTGAGATCACTGGTGTGGACTTCGCAGGGCCACTCTATGTGAAGACACAGAACGTCATGACAAAAGCGTATATAGCGCTGTTCAATTGGGCTGTAACCAGAGCGGTGCACTTAGAGCTGGTCTCAGATATGTCTACAGAGAACTTCCTGCTAGCGTTGAAAAGATTCATCTCAAGGAGAGGATTATGCAAGGTGATTTATTCAGATAACGCCAAGATGTTCAAGAGAGCTGATCAAGATTTGAAGGAGCTCTGGAAAGGCATTAAAGATCCACAACTACGGGAGTTCTTCTCAGAGAAGGGCATCACCTGGCGGTTCATCGCTGAAAGAGCAGCCTGGTGGGGCGGCTTCTGGGAGCGGCTGGTAAGGTCAGTCAAAATTATTCTCAGAAAAGTGCTAGGCAGAGCTAAACTCAACTTTGAAGAAACGTGCACCATTCTGACTGAAGCTGAAGGACGAGGACGCTCACTTATGTGCACAATGATGTGGACGAGCCAGAGCCACTAACACCTGCTCACTTCTTGGTGGGCCAGAGACTGACCTGCTTGCCACCTAAGCCATGTCCAGCTGAGACTAACCATCCAACAGCGAACAAGGAGGAGATGAACAGGAGGTGGCGCTACAGACAAAGACTTATGACCAACATCTGGAACCGATGGCGGAGAGAATATTTGCTGGATTTGAAGTCGGCTCATCGCTGCGACACCCCACAGTTGTCTCTGCTGAAGGTCGGAGATGTTGCACTCATCGGAGAAGATAACACCCCAAGACAGAGCTGGAAGCTGGGAAGAATTGAGGAATTGTTTCCAGGTTGCAATGGACTTGTGAGGTCATGTGCAGTTCACTAATTCAGGGACTGTTCTGCGGAGACCCATCCAGCTTTTGTATCCTTTGGAAATTATATAAACTGTAGTTTATGGGGGGGAGGATGTTGAGAATTTATTTGTTGGAAGACTATTTAAATGAATAGTTATGAAAGTTAAGATTACTAAGTTAAAATGAATAAGTTAACATTTAATACAGAACATTATGATTAACAGTTCATATTTTTGATACATATGTGGTTAAAAACATTCATGTGTAATTATGACTTGTGAATTGACCCTTATTTCCCAAGATGCATTGAGCAACGGTGAAAGGCACGTGATTCACGTGGACGTTTGCTTATGTTGGAGTGATTTGGCAACGACCATCTCGTGAACGATTTGCTGAATAAGCACGCTGTATTTACTTTGTTTCTTTTCATTAAACGTCTAAAACGAAGCAACGTCTCGCTTCGTCATTCCTAGTCGATAAGACGATAAATATACAACAGTATGCAAACTGCTGGTTTGTCCAAATGTATTATTATTTAAAAAAAAATGAAATTTAGCATGTGGGCTTGAATTATAGACTAAAAATAATGAGTTGGACCACACCCAAGATTTGAATATGTTGTCAAAACCAACTGGATTAAAGTTTTGCTTACGGTATTTGTCAATTTTGCAAATTTATTTAGCCATTAAAGTCAGATCCTAATTTTCTAATTGTTTCAGTTTTATTTATTGCTAATCTGTGTGTGGTGTCAGTGCAAGTCAGTCAGTGTTGCCATGTCCGACACCAAAATTAGTTTTTTCGTGGGTGGCTTGTTTATGGACAATTTTTTAATAAACATGGTCTAAGCTGTATGCACTGCTAAGTAAGTGGTGGCTTGTGCCTGGTAGGGATTGTTATCTCTGCAGCGCAGAGCCTGCACACCAAGACACAAAACTATTTTGTGTAATGAACCAATAAACTTTGAGGAATTAAGAGAACATTGACAGTTTAATTTACATTTTAATTGACAAAAGTATTGGGAATATATTGTTGCATTTAAACAAATTTGGCTATTTTTAAGAGATTTTTGGTTGGCTTTGAGCAGCTACTGGGCTAGACGTTTTTGCTGAACCTGGCAACCCTGCTCACTCAGTGAGTCCATGTTATACTGCTAGTCAACATCCAAGAGAATATAGTTGGAGTATAGTTGGAGAGTGGGAACTCTGATACAGTTTTTATATTTCGGGTTCAACCACGAAGTGCTACATCATTGCAGAGTTGTTATTTTGTCATTTTTGCTTCCTACTTCCTGTCATTAAAAACAACTGTCTAAAAACCATGATCGACTATGAGGCGCCATAGCTCCAGCTCTGTTTAACCCACAGAGATGAGCCTCCACTAATTATTTTCATCTGATTTTCCTCTTTCCAATGTTACCAAGATAATTGCGCTTGAGGCTATAGAGCATCAGCGGTTTTTAAAGGCGGTTTTATTTTCTCAGATCAAATATCGACAAGTTTTTGAAAGAAAAGGGCAGACCTCTTCATCAGCTCAGTGACCCTCTATGGTTGGCAGACCTGGCATTTTAGTTGATCTCACTACAGAGAGACTACAGGGCAAAGAACAGCTGGTACCACAACTGTATGCACACATGAAACCATTCTGTGCACAGCTCCGTCTCTTCCAGTCACAACTGCGCGGCTTCAATGTAGCGCACTTGTCCATGCTATCTGAAATCAAATGCACTTTTCCAAATTCCAAGCTCTCTACTAAAGTGGGAGAATGTGTCTGTGATCACATCTCTCATTAAAGAATTTAGTCAGCGCTTTCAAGATTTTTCTGTCATTGAGAAGGAAATAACGCTGTTGCGGCTCCATTTTTGATGGATGCAGAAGAAGTGGAAGAGTCTGCAATTAGAACTGATG
Source organism: Umbra pygmaea (assembly GCA_016801145.1). NCBI lineage: Eukaryota > Metazoa > Chordata > Actinopteri > Esociformes > Umbridae > Umbra > Umbra pygmaea. Next base: position 11,295 of record JACXGM010007759.1, on the reverse strand, counting down.
AAGATGCAGTGTGATGATTCTTTAAACAATCAACATCGGCTTCTCTCACTACCTTCTACCGGAACTTGGAAAAGGCAAGGTTTTCTCTGATGTGGCACCATGCAAAAATAATTATGAATCTGTATCTGTCAACATACATACAGTGGGGAGAACAAGTATTTGACACACTGACGATTTTGCAGGTTTTCTTACTTAATTATTGATATGTTTTATATTTAGAATAAGGAACAGGAAAAAAATATTACATTTAAAAAAATATATTTTAAACTTAACCTTCCACTGATTATAACCCCCTCAGTTATTAAGGCAGAAATGTCAACACAACCGTGGAAAACACTCAAATAATTAACGACATTGGTCTGACTACGGTCAGACTTATAAGATCCAAAAAACCGACATACTGGAGAGCTGACTTCCTGTTTTATCAACAATTTTTTTGCTCGCTGCGGCACTCATTTTCCACTTACCACTCCACGCCATTTCAGTTACTGAAGAATCCAACAGGAGACAACAATATGGCGCAACCAAACTTGATACTCTTACATGATTGGCTGTTAGCGTGTCACTTGCTACATTGCTAGGTTACCAGAGAGTGAGTGCCTTTGTTCATGCAACCAAAATTGCTTCGCAACCTCTGGTTTCTTTCGACAAAGAAAAGGAAATGATCTAACGTTTTATTGAATGCATATTTTATTGATATTGTTTACGTGTCTATCTCAAGACATATCATTATTGTTTTATTACCCAGCCCTAGTTTAGACCATAAAGCTCTACTTTTGTCTCATCAGACCACATGACCTTCTCCCATTCCTCCTCTGGATCATCCAGATAGTTATTGGCAAACTTCAGACGGGCCTGGACATGCGCTGGCTTGAGCAGGGGGACCTTGTGTGCGCTGCAGGATTTAAGTCCATGACGGCATAGTGTGTTACTAATGGTTTTCATTGAGACTGTGGTTCCAGCTCTCTTCATGTCATTGACCAGGTCCTGCCGTGTAGTTCTGGGCTGATCTTTCACCTTCCTATTGATCATTGATGCCCCACAAGGTGAGATCTTGCATGGAGCCCCAGACCAAGGGAGATTGACCGTCATCTTGAACTTCTTCCATTTTCTAATAATTGCGACAACAGTTGTTGGCTTCTCACCAAGCTGCTTGCCTATTGTCCTGTAGCCCATCCCAGTCTTGTGCAGGTCTACAATTCTATCCATGATGTCCTCACACAGCTCTCTGGTCTTGGCCATTGTGGAGAGGTTGGAGTCTTGAGTATGTGGACAGGTGTCTTTTATACAGGTAACTAGTTCAAACAGGTGCAGTGAATACATGTAATGAATGGAGAACATGAGGGCTTCTTAAAGAAAAACTGACAGGTCTGTGAGAGCTGGAATTCTTACCCGGTTGGTAGGTGATCAAATACTTATGTCATGCAATAAAATGCAAATTAATTATTTATAAATCATACAATGTGATTTTCAGGAGTTTTGTTTTGGATTCCATCTCTCACATTTGAAGTGTACCTATGATAAAAACTACAGACCTCTACATGCTTTGTAAGTCTGAAAACCTGCAAAATCAGCAGTGTATCAAATACTTGTTCTCCCCACTGTACGTGAATGTGAGCAGACATGCTCTCTGTTAAGTAAATCAGTTTGAGAACCAGAAAGACCGACAGCCATCTCAACCACCAAACTTACTCCTGACCTCCCAGCTATCCTTCAGACCAAAGCGCAGCATCTCTGCCCCCACTGAGCGCAACACTTCCCATTACAGGTGAGTTAAAAATATACACAGTTTTCAAGTGTTAATCAAGTGTTAACAATTATTTAATATATTCAGTCCATTAAATTTGATGACAATTTGTATCAAACATTTGTTGATGTGTTAACAAGCCCAATAATTTATTAACATGCTTGAAATATTCACATCCCCTATTTCTCTTCTGTCTCTGTGTTCATACAGGACTATGAAAGGGGATCACCATCCTAAGAAGCAATCTGAGGCTGTCACTGAGAGATTGACATGCCAACCTTTTTTTTTTAAATAAAATTAAAATCCTTTAATGGAGAGCTGTGATGGAAGCTTTTTTTCTTCAAACATGTTCAATTATCAAACATAATTTAACTGCTTCTGATTGATTTTACTAACATTAATAATTTTTTTCTGTATGTGACCCTCGGAAGAAAAAAGCTTGGACACCCCTGATATAGACATTTGTCATATTGTACTCAAATAAACTTGAATTAATAAAATACATTTTATATATTGCCCAGCCTTACCTGAGGGGGCATTCAGCCTTTACCAAGGTTGAAAGGAGGCACATTGAACATTTCTTGACATTTGCTAAATTAAATAGTTCTCTATAGTTTAAAACTATTAGTTTTTACCTATTTTAAGTTGTAAGCTGTTCCTTCTACTTGTTTGCTTCAAGGTTAACATTCATTTTAAAACTTTTTTTTAAACGCAATCATTTTAAAACTAGAGGGGATGGATCATTCCAGGCCGTGGCTCCTAGGCTGTGGAATGACTTGCCTCCCTCTGTTTGGTCAAATCTTTTAAACAACAATTGAAGAGTACTATTTAGCAGGCTTTTAGTTAGAGGCGTTTCTATGGTTGTTTATTTTGTTTTGATTTGTATTGTAAATGGCCTGCATTTGAATTTGTTTTATTGTATTATATCTTACTGTGAAGCTCTTTGTGATTTTTCTCTGTGAGAGGTGCTATTCAAATAAATTTTACTTACTTTACTTACATTAAGTGCAGTATGCTTTCTTTTGGCTCCATTTTTGGGTGCTCTGTCTTCATTCAAATGGGTAAAACATGGTAGTGGATTGGCAGTTGTGTTCTACCTGTTGTAGATTGAATTTGGGGATGACAACTGAGAAGGTTCAGTCCCCCATCGGCAAAGGTGAAAGCGTTTTCATTCTAAGCAGGACAGAATAAGAATGGGGAGATACAACTCTGAAAGTGCTGTTGCACTTAGTAAGATGTGTTGAAACAGTCAAGTGAAAAGTGACAGTATGAACACTTACTAAACTGTAACCTTGAAATGACGAAAGGTACCGTACCGGTTAGGCATACTTTACACACCTAACCTGGACCAGTATGACAAGTGTAACTAAATTTCATTGATAATTACATTTTTATCCTTTATTTTTCATCTGAAATTTTTGATGCCATTTCATTTGACAATTTTTGGAGTCTTACAAACTGCTGCAACCTTTGGCTTTTCTATTTTTCAGTCGTATCTGTGGCAGCCCCTGCCCTGCTGTATGGCCAGATGTCATCAAGCTGCCATACTTCAACACCATGAAACCAAAGAAGCAGTACCGTCGGCGGTTACGAGAAGAGTTTGCTTTGTTAGTCCGTTCTTTACTTAAATCAGTATTAGTGCATGAAAATACATCATAAGTCATTATCCTTATACCTATTTTTAGACTAACTATTTCTGTCCTGCTTAGTATTCCACCAACGGCCCTAGATCTGTTTGACCACATGCTGGCACTGGACCCCAGTAAGCGCTGTGTGGCTGATGCAGCTCTAAACAGCGAATTCCTCAAAGACGTTGACCCAACCAAGATGCCCCCACCAGAGTACGTTTAGTCAAATGCATTTCACATGCCTCATTGCCTGTCCTATGACTGGTATATTTTTCTTGTTTTTTTATATCCTGTTCTGATCTTTTTATTGTGTTGTATCCTGTCCTTCTCCTTATTCCTCTTCTCCAGTCTCCCTCTATGGCAGGACTGCCATGAGCTGTGGAGTAAGAAGCGGCGGAGGCAGAAACAGATGCCAGAGGAGTTGTCAGCCTCCAAGGCCCCCCGTAAGGAGCTGGGCCTGGGAGACGACAGTCGTAGTAACACCCCTCAGGGCTTCCCTCCACCTGGGGGGCTCAAAGCCCAGCCTGTGGCAGCTTCAGCCCTACTTGGTGAGTGAATTGGTCATGTCAAATACAGCAAAGCCATCCCACTATCCTAGCCTTGTGCTTTGTCCATTCATCTGTTCTCACTAATGGCTTATATAGTGTGTATTAAGATGTAGTTGTCAGTAAATAGTTTTGAGTTTTAATGTTTGTGTCCTGAAGATCCTAAAGGAACATCCTCCCAGCTTACACAGGAACAGCTTGCGGTACTCCTCAATCTGCTCGGCCAGTCTAAGAGCACCGTCAACCCAGCCCAGATCGCCAAGGTCAACCCAGAAACCCTGCAGCAGCTCTCCAAGGTCCTGCCGCCGACATCTGCAGACTCCGATCATCCCCCCGAGCGGCCCCTTCTGCCCAAGCCCCCACAGCTAGGTGGAGCTCCCCACACCCCCCCACTGCCCAAGCCTCCATCGCCTCCTACTCTGTTGGCATCCCAGGGGAAGGCTGAAGGTGAGGCATCAGCAGCCACCCAGACTGCAGTCACCATGCTGCTGGCCCAGCTCCTTCAGGCCCAGCAAAGCAAGAAACAGGAGGCTGGCGAGCCAGGGGAGGGGGCAGACAGTGCCAGTGCACCAGCAGGAGCCCCACCCCTTCCCCCAGAGCCCAAGCAGCCACCAGAACCCAAGCAGCCCCCAGAACCCATTCCTCTCTCACCAGGTAACTACGCTCTTAAATTTAAAAAAAAAGATTGACTAGAGCTCTTTATTTGATAGTAATAAAGCTATGTATTTTATAGAACTAGAACTGGAAATCCAGTTTAGCTGATTCAGCTTCATTGAACCTACACCAAGCTTAGCCATTTTAGCTTCAGTGTAAACGTTGATTATTCGAACAACACTTTAATAATTTCATAGCCTAATTAAAATGACACGTCTCGCAAATGATCAGCTGCTGCACACTACTAGATTTCTAATGTGTTGAATCTCCAAGGTCTTAAAAAATTGTATCAGATGCTATTTTTGTTCCATTGTATCAGTCTTTCTCTGGGCAACTTTTTAGGGAGCAACTGGCAGATTAATTGCAAGTGATTGAGGCAGCTCAGTACCTCACAGCAATGTAGCTACTATCATTGTTCCCAAACTAGCTTACCAGCCTCTGATCCAGTTCAGGGAACAATTAAGAAATTCTATAATTTATCTGTTCCTAAGTCATCAACTCTCATTTAGGTAAAACAGGGTTGAGCTAGCATGAGTTCTACATCAATAGGTTATATGGGTCTGTGCAGATTATTGCGTTCGATATAACTTTGTGAAATAACAATAATTTGCGTGAAAAACAAATATTCTTTCACAAAGAAACCCCAAAAATCTGTAAGCCCAATTGATTATTTGGTTTGATACCAATTATTTAACATGTTTTTATTTCTACAGACACTAGTTCGGGATAATTTTTTGCCAGTGAGACTGGGCTATTCAAACAAGAAAACATCAATTAAACGTATAGGCCAGTTTGAGTAGTGTTGAACCACAATTTTCTTTTTGTGCCCCCTAACTTCAATACGCGTACCCCACATTTCTATAAAATTATGCGCACTTACTGATAACTTTTTACACAAAGCAAGATACTTGCATGTTGTTGGAGGGTGCGCATTTATCGCGGTTGTGCGTTTTATGCGCTAAATCACAGTAATGTGTGGTTTGTCACGCTAATGCATGGTGAAAGAAATTACGTAAGGTTTTGTATCTAAACTAAACCTTTATATACGACCTAAGACAAATGACCATTATGTTGTATAAGTATGACTAGAGCTTTCCATTTCATAGAACTAGGAAGGAAACTGTACCTATTGATGTACTTTAGGACTGTGACTACCCCTAAGGTTATAAGATGGCATTAAATTGGAAACTCACAATATTTTTGGTATTCTATTTCTTAGTGTCGGAACGAAGCAGAGTTGCATCTAGACCCATACTGCCCCCTGACCAGAGGCCCCCTGAACCTCCCGAGCCCCCTCCCCGCTGCGAGGACCTGGACTACCGTCAAAAGATAGCGGTAAAGACTGCTCACCTGCTACCCTTGCCAACCCTGTGCATACCAGGTGAGGGAGGAAGGCCACCGGAGCCAGACTATCCATCCCAACCAGGCACCGAAGGACCTTGCTACACTGCCAACTACAGCTGCCCACCCCCTCCGCCCTTTCCTCCCGCAGGTTTTGGCGATAGGTACATGGGCCACATGTTGGGAGGCGGCCTGCCCCCTCAAGCTCTAAGCGAGGTGTTCAGCAGCGGCACTCAGGCACCCGGTTCATCCTCAGCTGCCCGGACCCTGGCCACTTCGCTCCAGGAGCATTATCTTCCAGTCACAGGGAGAGGGGGGGGCAGCAGTAGCATTGTGTTTAGCGGGGACATAGACCACCGCTTCAAGTACAATCACAGCCCCTCCTTGCCTATGGAAGGGCTGCCAAACCCCACCAGCATCCACATCTATAACCATGCCACCCCTCCCCCGCCCATCCCACCTCTTGCCCAGTCTTGGGGCTCCCCTTCTCAGACTGGGGCCCCCCCACCTATGTCCCTCGGCTTCAACCCACATGTAAACTCAGCAGCCATCCGAGGACGAGGCCTCCCCTTCTGATAAGCTGTGGCATAGTGAAAGGGATGGGGTTTGATTATAAACATGTCCCAGAATTGAGGACTCAATGTGAGCCTAAATCCTCAGGCCAGGCCAGAGGGATCTGGAAATGCACATTTGATTTGTAATGATTATAAACACGTGTAAAGCATTGTATTCCTCCTGTATCTGGAATGTGACATGTGTTGCCAGAGGAAGGGGGTTGAATAGGAGGGCTTTTATTGCTCCTACTGTTTCGTATTTTTATTTTGTAATCTATTCTACTGCTGTGTTTTAAATTAAACTTTTACCTTTTTGAGTGTATATTTACCAGGCTAGGGATGTACTTTAAATATATATGTAAGCCTTTAATTAATCCCGGGCAGGCTAGTATTAATGTTTTTGCACTACTGACTAAAGTAGGTGAACGATTTAGATATGAAATTAATGAAGTGCTATATCTGCGTCATTTTTGAATATTACCAGTAATGTAATTATTTTTGGCCAAGAATATGTTCAAACCAATATGGCTCAGTTGATTGGGCTTCTGGCTGGGAGATGAGGCTTGTTAATGGATAGTACTATTGGTTCCAGAAAGACTAGTAGCACTTGGGTGACTGCAGTAAAACTGATAGCTACTGAATGACTTGATGAAGAAAGGCTGTTGACTTTTTAAATTTAACTTAAAGCCCTCTGCCAACAGCCATATTAAAGTTATACATAAAAACGAAAAGACGTATTACCCAAGTAAAAAAATGGAGACACAACAATGTCTTTTTGTACTAAAATGCTTTGTTTATTGGCAATTTTTTATTAAAGAAATGCCAACAAGACTTCTGTGTCTTGTTTCTGTTCACAACATTTTTACATTATTACATTTAAATAATTGAGTAGATGCTCTGATCTGGAATGGCTGTCCTTTGATAGTGAATGCATAGATATTTATACTAAAACTAAACTTATACTGCCCTCCAGTGGTCTGCATCAAGCAAGTAAATATAAAGACGAATGAAGGACATTTTGATTGAATGTTGGCAACCAAATCTAACATTGAATGATTTACTGGTGACAGGAACCACCTGGACATGGGCAGGAAGGTGGCATACAGTAGTAGGTAGGGCATCTGACGGGTGTCCAAAAGGACTCTAGTTCAAATCCCTCATGGTAAAAGATCAGGGCCTGTATTTATCAAGCTTCTTCTCAGAATTACTCATAAGAACACTGCTAAGACTTGACTTAAGAGTAAGAAAATGATTGGCTCAATGCTGCCCTTAGTTATCAAAAGTTAATTATAAAACATCTCAGTCCTAATTTAATTGAAGTGTAGGACTGAATCTCAAGTGTCAGTCTTAGAGCTGATTCACAACACTTTGCTGTGCCACAAACAGGATTTTGGATGACGACATAGGCAAGGACCGATCACTGAATAGATGTATTTGTTTAAGAATATTCTCAGGTAAATTCACATTCAATGGTGACATTCCAAAGAGGAGTTGACTATCAACACACATTTGACAATAAAGAGTTTTCAAGAGAATCCATTTAGATATACACATTGTAAATTAAAGATCAAAAAAAGTTGCCAACACATTTTCCATTATTTCTGAATTACAAATTTCAAACCATTGAGCTGTAACTGACCTGCCTATATTTAACCTAGAGTTAATGATCATAGTCACCATGGATTCCAAAAGAAAACCCAATTGGAGGGAAAGAGAAACTGTTTGGGGCTGTAAGTGCCAATTGTTTTCATGACAATTTGGCTTATTGATGGTTGTGATGACCCAAATCATCAGCATTGCATTTCTGCATTTTTCCTGTTGCAAGGAAACGAAGCATCATCACCACTTTCAATATATCTGAAAATCCCTTGCTGCGTAAAGTCATTTGGTGAACTGACGTCCCTCACGTTGACGAAGATGATGCCTGCTCTGTCCAAATAATATTGTTTAATTAACTGTGCGTCGTCAAACAATTCAAAAACATTCTTCCTCTCCTAAAATATCATTTTTATCTTAGCCACGCCTAAATACATCTGCTACCATTTGCATAGACAGCGTTCCGAATGTAGAGACTGAGACCATAGTAGCAACCTTTGGTAAGTATTCTGATTATTTTTGTCATTTTGCATAGTATTTATGTATTTTAAAATATAACGCCATGATATTCAAGAACGTGTGATATTAATTCTTACCCAATAGGTAAGAGATAGGCACAGGCTAATTATAGCTAATTCAAATGCTAGTTAACATTAGTAATTAAACTAACTGCTAACGTAAGTTGAAACTGTCATTTATTTAACTGCCGTGGGATAATATTTTAAATATTATTTAAGCCCGATGAATTTAGGCATTGGTAAATATAACATGCTTGCTGGACAATAATTAACATGGTTAATTGATGCACATGTTGTATAACGTTAATGGTTGCCGAATATAACCACGAAGTGGCGTTAACTGTAATTTACATCGCAAGAGAAATGGACAAGTCAGTCATATAAAAGTTATTCAGTAAATCATTTTGGAGAAAAGCGTCTGGTTTGGCCTGGTAAATAATAGATAGATAATAGAATAACAATAACAAATGTCACCAAGAGTATCTATTACTAATGGTTGGCCTTTTCATTTTTCTTTTCTCGTAAGTTCAAATACTACTGCAACTTTTAATTGCACTGCTTTACACAAAGCCTAACAAATGTAAGCTGTGTAGCTATAGTATAATTTAGATTAAATTTGAATATGTAAATCAACACATTGACTGTAAGAGAGTAAAATAATAAATGAACCATGTGTGTCAACAAATGTGTACTGACAATGACAAAAAACTGTTCTGATTGTATGCTATTAACAGGTCTAGTTCTTCAGATCATGGGCAGCAGCTACATTTAACTCTAGCAGCTCGCTAGCTGTGCGCCGTAGAGAATGGTCGCATGGACAATGGCTCAGCTCACTCTATGCAGGTTTTGGCTTATTACTGTTTTTTTAGTTTTTATTTCTGCACGTTCTGCACTGTCGCTCATACAGTATGATCGACTAGCAATTTTGGATATACGTAGTTCACTGGATACAGACTTTTTTTCCACTTACCGAAGCGATTGCTGCAACTGGAATATCCCGCCGTCGACTTGTCCACTCATACGCAGGCGACGAAGGAAAAAGAAGGGAGGAAAACGTGCGGGTATTCTATGCAGATCACGGACGAGATACTGCAATCCACCGTTACCGAGCATTTTACTTGCAAATGTTCAATCACTTGACAATAAAATGGACGAACTTCATGCTCGGATTATCTTCCAGCGGGACATTGCCAACTGCTGCGTTCTAGCTTTTACAGAGACGTGGTTGGATTCCAACATCCCCGACTCGGCTGTTACTCCAGCTGGTTTCTCCGTCTTCCGGCAGGACAGAACCTCGGAATCAGGTAAACAAAGAGGCGGAGGGGTTTGCATTATGATTAACTCTCGTTGGGGTTTGGATGCCGCAGTTATTTCAACACACTGCTCACCGGACCTGGAGCTACTAACTGTAAACATACGTCCCTTCTATCTCCCCCGGGAGTTTACTTCCGCTATAATCACAGCAGTCTACATACCTCCGCAGGCGGATAAGGCGCGCGCGCTTGAGGGACTATATGGAATATTAAGTGGCCTAGAGGATGCTCATCCTGAGTCTGTTTTTATTGTTGTTGGAGACTTTACCAGGACAAACATGAAAAAACATTTACTGCCTAAATTCCATCAGCATATTTCTTTTCACACTCGGGGCGATCAGATCCTAGATCACTGTTATTCAACGATCCGTAACAGCTTCAAACCCATCCCCCGCCCTGCCTTTGGAAAGGCAGATCACATCTCCATTCTTCTCCTCCCTACCTACAGACAACGTCTTAAACAGGAAAAACCAGTTTTTCGGTCAGTCCAAAAATGGAGTGACCAATCCATCACTACTCTCCAAGACTGTTTTGAAACCACAGACTGGGAAATGTTCCGTGTAGCAGCGGGTGACAACATTGATGAATACACTGACTCTGTCTCAGCATTCATCACCAAGTGCATAGATGATGTCGTTCCACGGGTCAATGTCAAGACCTTCCCCAACCAAAAGCCCTGGGTTAACGGTAATGTCTGTGCCAAGCTTGTAGGAAGAGCAGCGACACCCACCCCCCGCCTCAGTCCCCGATGAGCTCAACACCTTCTTCGCACGGTTTGAGGTGGCCAACATCACCCCAGAAAAGCTGGCTGAGAACCCAGACGACTGCACTTTGACCCTGGATGTGGCTGACGTAAGGAGAGCTTTCAAAAGAGTGAACCCGTGGAAGTCTCCAGGGCCAGATGGTATTCCAGGCCGTGTTCTAAGAGGATGTGCCGACCAGCTTGCGGGGGTATTCACCTCCATATTCAACCTCTCACTAACACAGTCTGCAGTTCCCTCCTGCTTCAAGCAGGCCACCATTATCCCGGTTCCAAAAAAACCTTACATCACCTGCCTAAATGACTACCGCCCAGTAGCACTAACCTCAATCATCATGAAGTGCTTCGAGCGGCTGGTCAAAACTCATATCTGCGCCGCACTTCCGGACACCTTGGACCCCCTACAATTTGCATAACGCCCCAACAGATCTACAGACGACGCAATCGCACTGACGGCACACACCGCCCTCTCACATTTGGAAAAAGGGAACACATACGTGAGGATGCTGTTTGTGGACTACAGCTCAGCATTCAACACTATTGTTCCTGCTAAGCTCATTTCCAAGCTCAGGATCCTGGGTTTTAACTCCTCCCTTTGCAACTGGATCCTGGACTTCCTAACGAGAAGACCCCAGATGT
>JACXGM010007758.1:0-30093 GCA_016801145.1 Umbra pygmaea | reverse complement strand
TATTGCTCTGCGCTCTGGTAAACTGGGTCAGCTCCGCTCCTCGCTCCGCTTCCGCTCCGCTCACATACTCTGCACCGAAACCACATAAAAACGCAACTAAGTCAGCACAGTTGATAATTCATGGTGGGGCTAAGGTGGGGCAAACACGATTCTTGGTAGGGCTGTAGCCCCACCAAGCCATACCCTGCCGCCGCCCCTGGCTGAGGCTGCGCACCCAGCTAGCATAGAGCTGGCGGGACACAGGCGGACCAGCAGAGGCAGAGCTGGTGGTCCGCCAGGCGGTTTGCTCATCGTTTTACCAGCGGTCCACTGGCGGCCAAGAGGTCCACCGGCAGGTGAACAGCGTTTTAGACCTTGAAAAACAGTCTAAAGTAAAAAAAGAAGCTTTTTTCTTTAATATATATTTTAGAACTGAATTCAATTTGGAATTATAAACTTAACTGTGTTTGTATTGCATTTGAATGTTGTTGTAACCAAATTTGTAAATAGTTTAAAATATTTTTCATTAGATAGATATCTACAACATAAGCCTAGCCTAGGATATAACCCGTATACGCAGCCCTGGAACAACAGTATGAGTGCTTAGGATTCCCAGAGGACCTCTGTCTAAAACTCTGCTCACCCGCCGGAAGACCGCTCATTCCCCAACACTCCCACTGGCGGACCGCCCGTTAAACGATGAGCAAAAAGTTAGTGGACCATCAGCTGTAACCGCCAGTGGTCCGGCAGCTCCATGTTTGCTGGGGCAATATGCTCGGCTATCATTTTAAAAAGTTGTTCAATTGGGCTTCAAGCTCTCTCCGTTGAAATGAATGAGATCGTTCCATCCTGTTATTATACATCCATGATGCCGCCAACCCAGACGTAGTACTAGTACTGAAAGAAAAATGAAGTACGTAGGAGGGCGGAGCAAGGCTAGCAAGATGTGGCATTTAAATAAAAAACATTCACAACTAGGGTCTGTTGTTTCATCCAGAATTTATTCTGCGTTAGGTTAACTTCACTTGCTTTACAGTGAATTTACAATGATTATTACAATGCATTACAAAGAGCGCTAAAAAAGAGTGCACAATGACTGGTTGTCATCATGGATGTCATAGGGCATCCCGTTACAGACGACGGAACTGCAGTAAACAACACTTCGTTACACTCTACAACCTTGTATACTGTGACTGTCTACAACACTATAAAAAAGCAGTGAACAAACTCTTAAAAAAATATATATATAATGTTTATCTATGGTCTGTCTACCGATCGATCCCAGTGACAAGATCATCCTCATTCGCAACCAGCGAAGGGGAGGTCCAATTGTATCACCTTGGTAACTGTGATGACGTATGAGGGAAAAATGCAAACCCCTCCCACGCAAAGAGACCACCCCTTGAATGAAAAGCGACGCTGTCCAGTCAAACCGTAGCTCACTTTTCAGCCATTGGACCTAAACGTAATCGTCTGTAACAGCGGTGAACTGTATAACACAATACTTTCGTGTAATTCAACTAACGCGGATTTTAACAATGAAGTTGTATTGAGAGTTGTATTGAGAAAAAAAACAAGTATTTCGAAGAAATTTGCTTTTTTACACTGACTCGATACAGAAATTATCGACAGGCGCGCTCAGCCCAACATTCCAGACGTCGGAATAGAATCCGGTTATAAATAGACGTTTTTAATATCTATATTTCATTTGAGATCCAGTTTCTATTTAGATGGCAAGCTTTCCAGATTCTGTAAACGAAAATAAAATAGGTAAGTTGGGATATGTTTTACTATCGTGGTGGGATTAATTCAGCCAGGGAAAAATGAATATGGAAACGTTTTACCAAATGAAAGCAGACATACAGAAACGGTCTACCTACATTTACACGTAACACAATATTTTTCTTTAATTTTTAAAAATCTAACACTGACAATGTTGCGCCAATAAAACATTCTGTTTGGCGGAATGTACACACCCATTTCTGTTTGGCCGACTGCTTGCAAGCGTGTGCAAATGTTCTACAATTCGTTTTGACTAATATTCGCAGAGTTATTTGTTGAGCTGTGTAGTAGTTATGCTTTTTCACCCTAGGTGTAAGTTGATGTTTTTAAACATTAAATTAGGTAGACCAGATTCATACACAAGCGCCTGTTCATTCACCCTGCCCCCACACACCAGCGTGACTACGTGCCAACTGGGGTATATTCATTTCACAAAGCTTTTATTCTTTAAGTTTTCGTTAAATATGTTTTGTATTTTGGATAATTTTAACACTGACGAGCCATTTCGCAACTAAAGCGTTTACTTAAATGTAGTCCCACGACTCCCACCGACGTCCTTGTAATGCCATATGTGGTGGTAGTGGTCAGTTTAGTGTGACTCATTGTTTGGTGGAGTCGGTTTGGCAATGAATCAAAAGGATGTAAGTGAATGATATGTATATTTTAACGCCTTATTGTTCTATTAGTAATGTGCAACTTCATTCCAATTATATTGCTGCAATTTATATATTAATATCTGAAGACACCAGAGGTTCTCTTAACCTCTAGAGCCAGGAAAGTGGGTTGGCTCACAGTAGAACGAACAATTTAGTGGGAAGAAAAAAGGTTGTCCAGGTAGCCTATATATTGTTGATACGATATGTTAAAACTGGTTGATAAAGAATCACTGCATAGTACTGGGCTTTAGTAGGAGCTTGATTCAACTATATGTCATTGTGTTATTTATGATATAAATACCAGATATCTTTGTCTGTTTGCAGGTAAGGCTAAGTTCATTGGTGAACTCTTAGTGCCTGTAGCTCCCTTCAACCACAAGTCTGGAAGAGAGACGTGGACCGTAGCCTTTGCACCTGATGGTTCGTACTTCGCTTGGTCTCAAGGACATCGCATCGTGAAGCTTGTTCCCTGGTCAAAATGCCTGAAACATTTGTAAGTGTCTGTCCTATGACTAATAATTGTATTGCACCCTTTCCCATGTATGCGATTCCCTGTAACAGGGGTCTTAAAAACTGGTTTCACAGAGGGCCTAGTGTATGCTGTTTTCTTCCTTTTCAGGTATAGCCCAATTTATACCTAGACTGTCAAAGGAGGGGAGATCCTAACCAAGCAGTGACCTAATCAGTCAGAAAACCTGCATACACTAGGCCCTATGTGGAACTGGTTTGAGACCCCTGCCCTATAAGTAGATTTATTCACAAACATGTAAACAGCTCCCATATATGTACTGACTTAAGTCTTCCGTTCGGTGACGCGTGCTTGGAGGAAGCAAGCGATCAATCTTTAACCGTCCGGCATGCTTGGGTTTGCTGACGGGGCAAGGCTGAAAGGGGAATTAGGCATGGAAAATTTGGAGGGGAGAAAAACAGGAGGACCACCCCCACCCAAATATAATAAGTATCAGCGTGTATATTGTCAGAGAAACAACGTCATGCATCATTGCATTTGTTTTTGACAACAACTGTTATTATTATTATTATTAATTTGCTTGGTGTGTAACTGAGAAGGGCCAGATTATTTTCAAACATGCACAAGTTAACTTTCCTCACTGCCACACCTCACCTATCAAAATGCTGTAGCTGCTGTACTGTTTTGGATAGGATATGTAGTAGGGATGCACCGATTGCGATACTGGGATCGGAAATGTGTCCGATACTGGCCAAAAATACAGGATCAGGTATATAGTATCAGTCCAATACCATTTCCTATTAAGGTGCAGTAAACACGAGTTGTTGTAGTAACTGGTCGTTCAGACTGAAAAGTTAACCATTAGCCTATTGTATATGTATCCTTACTGCATTAACAATAAATAGTGGTCAAAGTATGTTTCCAGGAGAATTAGTCTACGTACAAACCGGCTATAATACATTCTAAGCGGTGGTGCTGAAAAAGATTACATGTATTTCAACTGCTACAGGATTAGCCTACGAAAAGTTCCCATGTTAAAATGGACATTTTGCACTTCTCAAATGTGAAACGCTGTATCAACCAGCCTAGCTGAAGCAATGTCTGAAATGGCCATCCAGAACGGTAGAGTAAATTACTTTTTGGATTTGCTGAAAGATGTAACTGCAATTATATTCACAACAGGCATTCGGAGTTTAGGCACATGTCCCATGTCTCTAGTCTGACAGCACAATGGGTGGATGCAAGTTTGACCGTATGCATCTTTTAGCATTTTTAGTAAAATTTGCTTCTTGTGTTTTTTTACAATAGATTATTTTGCTTACAGCTTCACTTTTTTGATTTGTTGACCAGACTGGTTTGATTTTAACAAGTTTCATTTCAACATTGTGGTTGTGGTTCTGCTTTTACTGGAATTCAAGTGGCTAAAGTGTTTTCTATGCTGTATTCTGAACAGAGATTAATAGTACCAAATTTTAATGTTGCAGACAGTTCAAATGATTGACATTAAATGCAATAACCTGGTATTTTAAAGTAAAGACATCTGTTATTGAGTTCTTGGTGAACCAAAAGTAAGAATAACTAATGCATTCGTTAAATAGAAGTGGATATATACTCAAGTGATTTTATCCTGTCTCTTTTTCAGCACGTTAATAAGCTGCTGTAAGATGCGTTCAAACTTTTACTGACCAGGGCTTGTGTTTGACATGATGAAACTAAATGTAATTGCTTACAGCTTTATTACCATATATTCATGTTGTAAAGGTTTTAGTACCATGAAGTCAAAAGGTGTATGTGTCAGGCTGTAAACGCTTCTCTAAACAATAACACCTCAAATGAATACTAAAGCAAGAATGGAGTATAAATGCTTTGACGAAATTGTAATTTTACTCAAAAGGCCAGTGCATTCAGTCTGTTTTCAGCATGCAAAACTTTAAATATTAGCGCCGAACTAAAGTTTTTGTGTTTTAAGTTTCTAGTTGAGTTGTCTTTTTCTAGAATAATGTAGAAGTTCTAGTTTATTTCTCACACTCTCGTTGGCAAGCTGCCAAGGAAACTGACACGTGGCATGTATTGTTTGCTTCCTTTTATTAGTGCAGGTTATTTTTCCACACAAGGCCTTGAGATGCTCCTAGAATCAGTTCAAAAGATCTTACTTCAGTAGAGTTTCTAAATGTTTTACATTTTTTGCTACGTTTACCATAGTTTAGGCAAGTTTTGTCTTGACGCAAGTCAAGGACTTTAGTGTGGACAGATGTCAATAGTCATTTTGCTAGGCATAAAAAACATGTCACATTCGTTGTAACATGTAGAAATTTGATGTTTGAAGAGTATACTGGTTCATAACACACTAAAGTATGAAGGATACTTTTGAGAATATATTGATCTATTAGTTAATTAGGCATTAACACACGACAGATTTTGCATTGCCATGGAATAACCGCACACCTTAGCAGTGTGGAAAGACACAAGGTCAAAGGTCTGCGGTTATTCCCTGGCGAAGCACAGTCTGTCATGTGTTTAATGTGCTTATAAAACGGTTGCCAACATTTTATTCATGAATATGAATGTTTTCATTAGTATTTTTAGAAAAAACTTTAGCTAAAGAAAATGATCGCAAGGCATCCAGTTATCATCTAACATACCCTCCACCACTGCTCTTTTGCCATGTTAGTACGCCACATAAATCAAGTAGTTCCTATTAAACAGATCATTTAGATCGTTTAACAAGCTCTAAACATTTATAAACAGTATCATTTAATTTAAATATCAGTCGTTTCCCAGTCTGCTTTAGTGATGAATTTGTTTATGCAATTCAAATGGTTTGGTTGATACAGACTCCACTGTCAACATCAATCAACCTAATCTTGCCGTACTGTACTGACGACACTGGTAAACGCAGTCAAGCAAACATCTGTGCAGTTTTGTATTGCAAGTGCGTTTCTACAGTTTTTCTGGAGACATTTAAATACATCCATCAAAAGCTACAATGTGCACTCTTGTCTGGGAACTAAAAGTTATGAATACGGCCAGACTTCAATGTAGGCTATGCAAGTACTGCCATTAATGTTTTATCAGAGGATGGTCACATTCCAATGACAGTGGGAGAGAGAATTCAACCTAGTAACAACTCATTGGAAAACAATTGTTGGCTAAATGCCTCAACAATTTACAGAAAATATAAATGAAACGATAGGCTGAACAATTATAGCAGGCAATTTGTAAGTCTGATTCAATCAACTGTTTGCACGGAGAAGTATTTCATCGTAATTTAGCTTTAAGTATCGTCGTATTGTGCTCCTTGAAACAACCATCTTAAGTAATATCGTATTGTGATCCTTGAAACAACCACCTTGTCTTTCCAGAGAAGCCTGTATGTCTCCCAAAGTTACCTGTGGGTTTTTCTTTGTATCCCAAACAATTCTTCAGGGAGTTTTGGCTGAACTCTTCTGGGTCTACCTGACCTTTGCTTGGTATCAAGAGATCCCTGAATCTTCCACTTCTTAATAAGTGATTGTACTGACTGGCATTTGCAAGGCTTTGGATATTCTTTCATGTCCAGGTCCGACTTTAATGCATTTCTAGTACCTTTATTATGCAGGTGTATTTACAGTTTTATGGCTCTGTCTCTAGCCTGCTCAGTGCATCCACATAAGAGGTAAAAACTCTTGACTATTTTTACTCAGAGAGAATTGCAATTGATAATGCCACAGGTGTGGGAAATTAACTTTAATTGCCATTTTAACCTATGTGCGTCACATTGTGTCTGTAACAAGGCCAAACATTCAAGGTTATGTAAACCTTTGATCAGGGCCATTTGGGTGATTTCTGTTATTAGTATGGTTTACAAAGGAGCCAAACCACTATGTGATGAATACTTGCTTCATATGATCACTATCCTTACATAAGTCTTATTGTTATTTATTATTATTTTCTTTTTTCATGAACCATCGTAGTCTCAAAATCAATGCTGGAATTTCACCATTTATGCAAACTTTTGAGCACAACTGTATGGATTATTGTATATGAGAGAAGGCATGTATGGGCCTAAAAAGGGTCACAGTTTAATTTTTCCCCCAAAATATTTAGTTATTCTACAAATGTATGTTAATCATTCTTCCAGAATGTTCTGTAAGAATTGTGTAAACAGTCTGAGAAGCCACCAAGTATTTTCTGTCAACGCCCTAAGCCACTAGGCTGACAGGCCCATCCCACAGTTTGATCTCAGACTACCAACTCTTTAGATCAATCTGTCAGATTGCCACTGAGCTTTGTTCAGGTGCAGTTATTGTGCAATATCATTGTTGAACTGTAGACCTAGGCCTCCAGTTGACTCACTGTCCTTCCTCCCACCCTAATATCTCCCCATCCCTCTCTCCTTACCTCCCCTACCTTTCTCTTCTTTCCACACTTGATCTCTTCTCAGTGGAGAGGAAGGGTCCAATGGACTTGTCCCTCAGCAGCTGTCGCCACCCGAGGACGGGCCCAGGGAGCACACCATTGACTGCGGTGACATCGTATGGGGCATGGCCTTCGGTTCGTCTGTGCCCGAGAAGCAGAGCCGCTGTGTCAACATCGAGTGGCACCGCTTCAAGTTTGGCCAGGACCAGCTGCTGCTTGCCACAGGCCTCAACAATGGACGCATCAAGATCTGGGATGTGTACACTGGTGAGAACCTGGATAATCATAAACATCAACATTAACAGGGCTCATGATTTCACAGTTGATGATTACCCTTTCTCTGTACCACAACCTATTAAACCAGCATGACTTTAACCGCTGTGAAGTATGTATGAGTAGGCCTCATAGGGGTGTTTGTAGAGTCAACATTTGCTGCACATTTTGTGCCCCTCCTCTCACCTGTTTTTGTTCAGTTTCTCACAGATTTAATGGGGAGATGTTTGAATGCAGCATTAGATAAATTGAGTGGGGTTTAAACTTGATCCCTACCCAGTCCTCCCGGATATGTGATAGTGAGTCATGCTTTAACTGGTGGAATATCGCAAGTCATCTTGGCGATTTATGTAATTGAGGAGGATGGGCTAATGTTAATGGTTGAAATGGAGTAAATTCAATGGTGACTCGTACTGGGTTTATTTTGTTTAACTTTATGATTTATTCCTGTCCACACCGTCATGAGAGCCTATCCTCCTCAGTTATGGTTTGCTGGCCTCCACATACGGTTACTTAAACATTGTGGATGCACAGTTCTATAGGTGTTTTTTTAATCACTCAGACCTACATGGACGATAAATGCTTTTTTCTAGCACGTCTTCACAGTTTCGTCAGTCAACCTTTTTTTTTTATCACAGAGCCATGTTGTAATTGGCAGCTGTGCTGAGGTGCTGCTGTCTCTTTGTGGTTTGCGAGTTGTGACATTTTGACATCGATCCAGATCGCATGGTTGTTTTGTGTTTCCTGACTTCCATTGTGGGCTTGAGGGAAGAACGCAACAAAATTAAATCCTCATTCAACTGGTGTATAGATTACAAATCACAAATGACTGCTACAACAATGGGGATTTTCTTTTATTGAGTAGCTAAATAAGGCTTAAGGCATTACTTTCAATGGGATTTGTATGCATGTACAATTAGGGCCATCATAATAGCTGTTATTTTAGATTGTTATAACCCAGTTTGGATTTGGCAGACATTTAGAGTTGTCAAATCTTTGTCCAATAAGAAACTTAGCCCGGATTACATTCCTTTAAGTGCATTGATTGTATGTCAGTTTAGCCACAGGGTATTCTGTCGCTCGCTGTCAACACTGACCAGAGTTCCTCTTAAGTAATCAGTCAAATAACAGCACACAATCAGTGGAAAAATAGATACAGGAGGTGTTGTGGCTGTCCTCCATTTCTGAGGATTTGTATACTATAAATATATAAAGTCTGCTGAATTTAAATTTATCCTTAAGAAAAGCCGTTAAAGAATATATGAAATAGTGTGGGGATCTTCGTGGTGTAGTGGGCTTATTCTCTGAGCAGCGCTCCCCGGAATAACGATCGAAAAGTCTGGCACCTTATGTCTCTTTTCAGTGAATGTGTGAGTTCAAAGTGTTAGTGAGTGTAATCCTCCTGCGCATGAGCTGACTAAAGGCTCTGGTTTTGGATGAGCAGTGCGAAAAGAATTTGACATCACGGTGACATGTGGTTGATGGAGCCATGTCAGCAACCTTCACAATCCCACACCTGTTTAAGGAGTTCTGGAGCTGCCAAGAAGGCAGGATTAGGGGGCATTGGACAAGATTCATTTAGGGGGGGGGTAACAAGATTATATTAAATGACACCAAGCCATTTTGTATGCGGAAACAATTTTATACTACAAATATTTTTATAGGAAGTGATGAGTTTCTATGCTATTTTGGTCCCGGGTTTCAACAAAACAATGTGCTATTGGGGATACTCAAGGAGGCAAGTTAAGAACCGCTGAGCTAGGTAAACTGAACTTTCATAGTTCGGGTGTGCTGATGATAGGGCAAGCCTCTTGTCTATTGTCAGCATTAATCTGACAGATTTTGTAAATATGTAGCGTATTTAATCTTGTGACTGTTGTTGCCCACAAAGTGTTCAGGAGCCTGTGAGAGCAAAACATTTTAGGTTTTGCTGGGTCATTACGCTTTACAAACAGTTGGACTCCCTATGATCTGTAAAAATATGATCTGTAAAAAAGTACAGGCATCTGGTAGCGGGGCTTGTTGATTGGGCTAAAACTGTCAGCGCAATTGTAGTGCATGTTTTGAGGTGACATCATTATCTAAACAGACTTGTCACACTGTTCTATATAAAACAATACAAAAAGAATAGTTGACTTCCAGTAACTGTGTCAGTGTCTTGTGTTTCGCCTTAACTGTCTTATTAATTCCGGGGTTAATGTGGTTGGCTTTTACAGGAAAGCTGTTGCTGAATCTGGTGGATCATACCGACATAGTTCGAGACTTGACTTTTGCCCCCGATGGCAGCCTTGTGCTGGTGTCAGCATCCAGAGACAAAACGCTTAGGGTCTGGGACCTGAAAGATGATGGTAAGAACACTGACCCATGAGGAACACCATTTAGCTTTTCTAAACCCTCTCGCTAGCTTGTCATGAAGGAAAATGTTATCTGTAGAAGTCAAGATTAACATTCTCTGCATAGATGTGTTCTGTACAGCGTACTAGCTCAACACATTCACGCGTTCTGCTGAAGTATGCACACAAGTTGCCTTTGTTCCAGTGAAATGGAATTTTCTGCTTCTGAAGACATTTTAACCTTAAAGGGGGCCCCTCAATCTTGAAACACCCTTAACACTGCATGCAATCTTGGCTCACATAAGCAGAAATCAATGTGCAAAAGGAGCTCAGGGTGGAGGATTTTTCTAGAAAACACAAGGAGGGCGTAGCCACAGCAGGGTCTGGCCTACTTCCAGCCAATAACAAAAATACATGTCAGGTGATTGATGAAGGTTAATTCAGCACCATCACGAATCACCTGTTTTATCTATGTGCATTTCATTGAAGGGCACTATCAGCGTACCTAATCACAAGTAGTAGGATTTTGTCTATAGAACGTAGTTGAAATGTTGCCAGTTAAACCTAATAAAATAACCCTATTATCCATATTAAAGTCTTGCGGGAACTGTACAATTAATCAGCTGGGTTTGTTATACGATTGCCTGATCACAATGAATAACTGAATTGTTCTGTCACTAGTACTTGTTATGACTAGCAGTGTTTGTGTCGTAGGTAACATGGTGAAGGTTCTGCGGGGGCATCAGAACTGGGTGTACTGCAGCACCTTCTCCCCAGACTCGTCAGTCCTTTGCTCCGTCGGAGCCGGTAAATCGGTATGTTCGGCGTTCCTATTTCTGTCCTTGGAAATGGAATGCTACTGTTTTTTCTTTTTTGATTCTGCCTAGTTGTGCTCAATGACCTACCAATGAAACCCCACTGCTTGTCCCTCAACGCTATCTGTACCTCAGTGCTCAGTGTCATGACTAGTTCAACAACCCTGCCTGTAGTTCTCTTGTCGATTGGGTATGTTTGAAATTGAATAAACGTTGGTGTTATGTAGACTCATCAAAACATCCCATTATTTTAAATGGTTTCAGTGTATCTGCTTTTATCTGCAATCTAACTCACAATAGAAACAAGATGCTTTCGAATGGGTGACAATATGTTAAGTAACCCTGGAACCTCAAAGCGGACATGCAATTTAAAGATGTTTGGACTCTTGTTGCTAGTCATTGCAGCACTATCCAGAGATTGGATTATGTATTGTTTTCTGCTCATTACAGTGCAGATTCTACCTGGGCTGTAGTAGAGGTCTTCTCAGATCACAAAATTGAAATACGAGGTTTCTATGTAGCTCCCATTTCATATAGACAGACAGTACACCAACAATATGAGTTGGGTAAAAACAGATCTAAATTGAGTCTGTAAGATAGATGGGACTTGCGTAACATGTCACAATTTATTGTATAGTATTTAGATAATGTATTCACATAATGACATTCTATTAAAGGAGGAGTACACAAATGGGTGTTTTAAAGACTTGTCCTGTCTTTACAAAATGTTCTCTCTTTGTACAAAAATTTTAGGCCTCAAAGCAGCAATCCAGCACTTGTATCAATTGTTTCACAAGTAATCTTAAAACCTTTTGAAAAAATACAAAAGTCTTTTTTCCATTAGCTTGAGCCCTCTATAAAACCTATTACATTTTTCATATTCAAACAGGCTATATAAGGTAATTTAGCAGATGTTTTTATCCACAATTACAGTAGTGAGTGCCTACACGTTAATACATTTTCATATTGGCATGTTGCTAGCAAAAAAAAGGTTTGTCCCACTCTTATTGGCCCAGGAGGTGTGTTTTGAATGTTGCATTACAAGTTTGCAATAAACAATAATTCAGTTGTGTCCTGTAGATTTTTCGGACAGATCCATACGACACAAAAGTGTCAAGTACAGTCAGATTGGGTCAGATTAGATCACGAGTAATCTGATTTGGGAAAATCTGTGAAGACCTCTAAGCCATGGCATCTAAAACATTAGGCATCGGACACCTAGACACCTAAACGGACATTGCAACAGCACCATAGTAGTTACTGGTTAGCTACTGTAAGCAGTTTCCCTCAGCAGGGTGCAGCTGGCATCTTGGTAGGCTGTGTGTCCATAAGTGTCTTGCTTTCCCTGTCACAGGTGGCAGGTGTATGAGTGGTTTTGAAGGGAAGGGAGCGCCGCGCTGACATAGAGCAGCCGGTGCAGAACGCTGGCCGGTGCAGAACGCTGCTGCCGCGCTGGGACACACTGTGAACAGTGGGCAGGGCAACCTGGCACCTACCTGACCTCACGGTCTCCCGTACGTAGGTGCTGCTCCATGTCTGTCTATCTCTGCTGTCGCAGGTCCTACTCTTGATAACAACTTAAAACAATGATTTTAAAATGGGAGGACAGCAACACACACACACACACACACACACACACGGTTCCTCCCCTGTCTCCTTCACTGTCCCACCATATCTCACTTCCACCCTGTCTGTGCTGGATTAGAAACCCCACCCATTATACCAAATCATAACTGGCTTTTGTTATGATTTATTGATTCATTTTCAAAAGGTTAGTAATTTTGGCAGAAAAATGGCAGCTTTCCCCCCTCAGTCTCCCACATGTACAACCTTTTCTGTTGGCATCAGTTGTTTTAGTTAAGTAGTTCTCCCTTCCCCCAATGTCTTCTCTCCTGAGGCACATGTCTCATGGCGCGTGGCAACACGCCGTCTCTGTTGTGGATCTGCTCAGCCTCATAATGGAGTTGGTAAGGAGAGTCCGGGTCCTTGTTGGCGTAAATGAGAATTGTAAGGACTCTTTGTAGCTCTGCAGACTGCCTTCATGCCCATAAATACCCGCCTTTGTCCTGAATAAGTTGCCAACATAACAAGGACAATGTTGGAGTCTGAAAAACATGTTGCAAGTTGGTGAATCCCATGTAGCCTCAATTGGCCTTTTGACATTTCTTCCACTCCTCCATGGAAACATTCCATTTCGATTGCAGTGTTCTACATATAACTGAGAGACACACAAACGTGCTATTTGGGGAGTTTATTATTTTCTCTCGCCATAGTCTGAGAGGGCAAAAAAGTGAATGCAGGACAGCTGAATACAAATTCCCCCGTCCCCTCAAATTCAAAAGAAACTGTCAAAGTTAAACTTTGAATGCTGGAATTGAAACTTTCAAAATAAAGTTAGAATCATTTTACGTCTAACTTACAGCTGCACAAAAACAATGCCATTTTGGAGTCGCGTGTTCTGCAGTAAAGCAGTACAGCTGGAGTGCAGGCAGTAGCCTTGGGTGTCTGGAGTCCTTTATCTTTATACAAACATTAGAGGAGGAGCCAGATAAAACCCTGAAGTATCCCCCAGAAACCATTGACTTTATTGTGGAATTGTAATTA
Organism: Umbra pygmaea; assembly: GCA_016801145.1. Lineage (NCBI taxonomy): Eukaryota > Metazoa > Chordata > Actinopteri > Esociformes > Umbridae > Umbra > Umbra pygmaea. The sequence continues at coordinate 16,784 of JACXGM010007758.1, read as the reverse complement.
GCTGTTTTAGTTGAAATGTTGCACTTTTGCTCAAGTGAAATGATTAGCCTACTCTTGTTTTAGTTCAAAAATGAAACCAAGAGATTCAACTGTGGGTTTTAATTCTCTTGTTAATTTGATGTTTTAAAAAAAGGACAAAGACTATTTACTCTCGAGGAGGCATTACTCTGGAGCAAGAGAACAGCATGTACTGTAGCTGACTGTTTTAAAATGGTGTGCAGATGTTGCAAGTGTGTCTGTTTGTCCAAAGGTGTCAACCTTTTGGCCATCAAATGTTTCTTTCTTTTGCAGTATCTGTCTCTCTTCGTAGGCTTCCACCGGAGGTGCGAGCCTATTGTAATCACAGTGAACTAAAACTCTGAAAGGGGGATGCCAGTGGAGTAACATTATGTTACCTTAAGTTACTACTTGTTTTATTTTTTACTTTTTCTGTGAACTTTAAATATATTAAAACATATTAGATAGGATTGCTGTTTGAAATTCTAGCCTTTGTTATAGACAGTATGGAGTGTTTTAGCAGCTATGTTAAAAGAAACCAGATGTGCAGTGACATGCATCCTTGTAACATAATAGTCTTGCTTCATGTTCATTATTTTGTGCACTATTTGGTCATCCAGCCATAAAATGACACTGAGCTATTAATTCTTGTTTCTTAATTGATTATTTACCTTTCAACTTTTATGTTAGTATTTTGTTTTCATTAAGCTTGTCTCTGTCTGGTCTTATTCTGTAGACTATAACATGGCTCTCTTCCTTCTCCAGGTTTTCCTTTGGGATATGGATAAATATTCCCTGATCCGGAAGCTGGAGGGTCACCATAACGACGTGGTGTCTTGTGAGTTTTCTCCAGATGGAGCCTTGCTCGCCACTGCGTCCTACGACACCCGCGTTATTGTCTGGGACCCCTACATTGGAACTGTGCTACTGGAGCTAGCGTAAGACTCTCTCGCGCGCACACACACACACACACCATGAAATGGCAAAGCAGCTGAATTGTGTTGAAATACCTTGTCTATATTGTCACACCCCTTTTTTTCTCCTTCAGCCACCTCTTCCCTCCACCCTCACCCATCTTTGCAGGGGGGGCCAATGATCGGTGGGTACGCTCCGTATCCTTCTGTCATGACGGGAGGCACATTGCCAGCATAACGGATGACCGGTAAGGGACCCAGCCATCAGCTTTGGTTTTGAGGGGAGCTCTACTTTTAAGGTGGTTTAGGGTCTTGTAGTTAATGTCCAGTCATTTCCTCATTTGAAATCAACAGTCCTCAGTAGGGCCCAGTGTTCTTTTTGCCCCTGGTTCTGTAAAAATCTACGGCTGGGCATAGAGACATAAACGCTCATCTAGGAGTCATCAAGTAAAATATCTGTTTTAAACATTTAAATGCTGTCTGGGGTTTTTGCTGTTCTACCAAACATTACAATAACATATATAGGGTTGTGACTGATGCTATATTATTCAAGAATCAATGTATATGTTTTATAAACTTAAGTCTAGGAATTTATGTAGGATCTGCTGATTCCCCGTTTAAATGGACATTGTACTTTAACGATTTTAGTATTTGGTTAAAGAGTACACTGATAATGTAATCACGAAAAAGCTTCAAAAAGTCAGCGTTTGCTTTCCTCAGATGCGATCACTCTGTAATGGCATAGATGAAATATATTCAAGGGTTTTCCGTAGCTGCATCGCCACACCTATTTGCTCTAGCATGCTTGATGGTGTACTTTGTAAACTGCACACTCTGTGCCTATGAAAACGGACTAGTGTTTGCTAGAGGGAGGGAGAGCGCCACGAGTCTTAACCGGTTCTGAGTAAGAACAGAGCGGTTGTTGCAGCCAGCGAGAGGCCCCATTGGGGATTGGTCACATGACCCGTACATGATGGTCATTAATCAACCACCAACGCCTTGCTTCCTGCTCTCCACAGTCCCGCCCGCGCCTTGCTGCAGTTGGATATGCAGCTAATACTTCACCAGTGATAGAAGGAATGAGGCTCACAAAATGGCCGTCAGCGGCTGCCAAGCTGTAATTTTCCAGAAACATTGAGAGCATTTTAAAATTGATTATTTGAATAATAAGTTATTTTGCTTTAGCATTGACTTTGTTTGTTTGAAACATTCCCTATTAAAACATAACAATTTTGAGCAGTCCCCATTGGGCGTTCTCATGGTTGTCGTGTGTTCTATGAAAAACAGCTAATTTTGGTCGTTGTGCAGTTTCACTGTGAAACTTTTTTTTTTATGTCAGCAGTATCATGACAGCGCCCATCTTTTGCGCTCTCTCTCCCTTTCCCCCCTCTTTATTCTCTCTTTAAGTCGTTGGTCATCTGCCTCTCTCCCCAGACTGGTACGTTTCTGGAGCATTGATGAGCAGTCCCCACAGGCCATTGCCCCAATCACGAATGGCATTTGCTCTGCATTCTCTACTGACGGAAGCGTTCTAGCAGTTGGGTGAGTCGCACATACCTAAACATGCAACGCTAACAGCACACACCTTTTGATATACTCAAGAGAAAGTATGGTAGAGCAACATTAAAGTACACTGGCTCGCAAATGTTGGTGGTTAAACCGTGTCTATTTCACAACACTTCTTCACTTGGTTATGTCGCAGTCTACGGTTTAGTATTGTGATAGTTTCCTTAGTTGTTGGATCAAAAGGAACATTAATTGCTTCTCACAGTTACATTTGTGTCACTCTTATTTTTTCCAGAGCAGTTTAGACTTATAATTATTATTGCTTTCAACCATGTCTTGTTTATGTACAGTGAGAAATACAATGTCTTATTTACATGGTATTAACATCCTCTCTCTTCAGGTCTCGAGATGGAAGTGTTCATTTCTGGGCATGCCCAAAGAGCATTGCCAGTCTTCAGCACCTGTGTCGCATGGCACTGCGACGGATCATGCCAACCCAGCAGGTGCACACGCTACCGATCCCACCGCGTATACGCTCCTACCTGTCCTATGAAATCCTTTAGTCCTCTTGCATCGCGGCCCAACACATTGCACACAAAATCATCTCTCTAAAAAAACACCAAGGACAATTACCCGGAGAGGAAGACTGAGTCAAGTTGTTTTTGTATGTACCTGTGTGTATGCGTATGCGCGTCAGCTATTTAAGTGAATTATCGTTTTTTGCCAGAAACAGCCTTGCCACGTCGGCGTCACCTCTGTGCTGTTCTGCATTTGCCAGGGCAGCATCTTCCTTCCGCTGTGTGGCCGTGACATCAATACCGATGTACTTTTTGTCAACCTTGTCTGTCTTGGAATGGTGTGTTTCTACACGCTACGCCGGAAACCAAACTTGACGACACCACAACAAGTTGCAGGAAGTGGGTTCATAACAACAATGACAAAAACAATATTTAAATCTCACCAATTGAGAAGCCACAGAGGTTTGTGCATGGGAAAGACTGCTGATTGACCTCCTGCTCCAGGTGGCCTGCTGGAGCCCTCACTAAGAGGTAGTGCCCACCACGTCTTCTGCTGCCCCAGGTCTGAACTTACTCTCTGCCTCGGCTTCTCAACACACTTCTCTGTACGTGTGCTACCTCTCATTGAGTGTGCTTCGGAGAGTCTCCAGCCTTCACTGTCCAAAACAACAGTAGTCCTTGGACTGACCCGTTCCGTTCTTATCGTCATGTATATTATTACCCGTCAGCATTTGTATGGACAGTGTGGGTGTGTGTGAGAATTTGTGTGTGTGTGTGTGTATATAAATACATATACCAGTATATACAGTTAATTTCAGAGTACCAGGTTTTTTCATGCTGTTTTTGTTTGTTTTAAAATCTATAATATTATTTTTCTGTGGATTTATTTTCCTTGTGTAATGTGAAGCTGAATGAATCTTAAACCTGCATTATGTAACTTTCAAGAAGTACAACAAAATACATAAACAATGTTTTGGACTAGTAAATGTTAGGAACTGGCATATTGGATCCAGGGGTTGAAAACATCAACTTAAATAATACAAAACAAAGCCAATAGTAGAATAGCAAATTTGACATTTCACTAATTAGAAACAAATTCATTTTAGAGAAAATTAAAAAAAAAAATCAGAAATTGGTTCTATTGACTCTGTATTATTCCGGTGTTCAGTAAACGTGTTTATATATTTTTTATCTAAAATTCAGGCCAACGGGACAAATGAATGAAATGTTACAGAGTGCAGCTTTAGTGTCTTATTTCATAGAGACCAGGATGTAATCCAGTGTATCTCGAAGGGTATCTTGAGGGTGGGAGGGATATCACACTATTACTGTCTAGTTTTTTTGTTATTCTTAAAGATACAGATTTATAGATTCTTCAGTATTTTATGTTTAAACCAAGTGTTTTACGATCCAAATTTTTTTCTTTCTATTGTAAGAAATATATTTATGATCGTTTTTGAAGAAGAGGCAACCATTTAAATGAATCTGTGGGAACACTGTAGACTGTTCTATAAAGCAGCGGTCAGACAAAGCCTGTGACAGTGAATGTTTATGTGCCCTAGCCTAAGAATAATAGAAAAAGTAACCAGTTGCGATTCGTATTGAAACTGAAACATTTAGTGTCATCCTTAAATATTTGGATAGTGACAAGTTCTGTTATTTTTGGCTATGTGTAGCACATTGACTTTTATGTGAAACTAGAGTAAGAAGTTAAAATGCATTTTCTTTTGAAACCAAAGCACTAGGCAAGTGTTACTGTGGAACTCAAATGGGAAAATGGAAGTGGCAGTGCTGAAGTAGAGTCAAAACAACTTGTCACTGTCCAAATACTTGTTTGGGTTGCATTGCCTGTTTTTGCACAAGTTTCTTATCGGTGACGCTGCACAACTCTGTAGTGGGGTTTGAGTGTATGGAGTTTTCTTTTGAGGAGGCATGATGGCGTTTGCTATTAAATAACAGAAGAAAAACATAATGATTTCAGATAAAAGTTGAGAAGGGCAAAATGGAAGAAGTATTCATGGTCAATTTACTGTTTTACCAGTTGATTGTATTCCATTGACTGTTGACCTAGGTGTGGTTACAGAACTGCAGTCAATTTTAGCAATACCTTGTGTTTAAAGTTGACTCTGAAGCCAAAGGTCTTTTTGTGTCTGTAGCCTGTTTTGTGCAGACACGTTTCTCATGGCAAAAACTTGAAACATGTTCATTTGAGATTTAAAAAATATATTTTTCTGCTTTTATTTCTCTTTTACGTTCATTTGGTATCTTCAATAACTAGTTTGGTTGATGTGTTTGTAAAGCCTTTTGTTGATTTATCGAATGCGGGTGACTGAATCCAAGTGCCGGGATTTCACACTGTTCAACAGGTGTGTTCCCAAAGTGATTTGGTATCCTCCAAACATTGCAATGTAAAGACCTCTAAACAGTGAAACATGCAGCAGTTTGAGTATTGAATTGAAATGGGTGTACAGTCTTGTTTGTCTCATATTTTTGCATTTCTAGTTTGAATAAAGTCTCTTTTTAAAATGAAAAAAAAGCAACCCAGTAATTTTTTTTCTTTTTACTAAATCACCAGCAATTATATGCTGGAATCCCTAAGTGGTGCCTAAATAATCTTATGTCGTTTTTGGCTGAACATAAATCATTAAGTGCTCTTAAGAATACAATTATTCACAACATGGGTTAGGTTTCAGTAAAAAATTTGTTTAATACCATTCTATCCACTTAATCAGGAAGATATTTTAAACCCAGACTTGGTGAGCACAATCCATTCAGCAGGGAGTTTACTAACCAAATGTTATGAAATACATTAACCACATATTACAATAATAGACAATGTCGCCTAACAAAATAATAGAGGAGTACATGTAGCATATTACAACTGATGTAATCTGTTCATATTCATATCATAATGTGTTCATATGTTTAAGCTAGCTAAATAATACAGCTCATAGTGTTTGTGTCACATTTTACTGTGGTCAAATGTAATGATGGGCATAACTTCAAAGATTTACTTTATGAAGACTAACTCATTTGTATTTTTGTCTGAAAATGGTTAATTTGTTTTCATGTGTGCTTGAAACATTTAATTCAGCTCTATTATAGAAAACAATATGATGACATCATGAGATAGAATTAAGCAGTAGAACAAAATGATTCATTAAATAATCTTTTACAAGATTGAACCGACTTTATTCAAAGTCAATGCTATCTAAAAAAATAGCTTACATGTAGGAAGCTACTTTTGCCATATTTTTGTAGCTTAGCTTGCTACATATTTCTGGGTGGAGCTTCAGTGTAGTGAAGCTTCATTTAGTGTAGAATAACTAGTAGCTTAGCTCACTACATTTTACAAGTAACTTGCCCAACACTGCCTGAGGAACACGTAAAGCGACTATAAGGCATATGAAATGAAAAATATCAGACTAACTGAGCAGATCTAAAATGTTCCTATTCGATTTTGGAGTTTAACTTTGTCTGGTCAGTAGCACAGAGACCTAACTCCTTTTGCTGGAAGGCTCTAAACCACTGCCTGAGCTTTCTTAGCTGTACTAAGAACCACCACAGGATATCCAGAACATTCCTGTAGCCCGGGAAGAGGCTAGCCAGGTCCAGATGTCTGCATTGTCAATGTTATCAGCTGTAACATATTACCAACACTACTTAAAGGTGATCTGTGTAGAATTTTGGAATGGAACTATTTTCTCTTTCAGTGACCAGCTTCCACAATCTGTAGATGGAACATTTGTATCATGATATTTTTTAAAATTGGTTTTAGATCGGACAATTATTTCCTAAACCATGCAGTGTACGTTTTCTATTTGAATTTCGATGTGCCGTTTTTTTATACTTTAACTTATTTTAGGCTGTGCTTTTTTGTTACAAAGAACTACATAGTTTTACAGCAATTATAAGCTGGTCAGGTGGAAAGAAAGTAGTTCTATTGTTATTGCTTGGCTTCTACAAATTACACATGTATGATCATGTAGGTTTACAGCAGAAATATGTATTAATGACAATACTGAAGGAAAGTTGTTTACACCAGACCAGTATAATAACTTTAGTACACTGCTCAAATTAAGAGTACACTTAAATTACCATGTACAGTAACCATAATCTTTACTGTACATGGTGTAATTTGTTAAGAACAACATGACGTAACCATTGTTACTACTGTAACAATGGTCAGTGGAAACTAAAATCACCAACCGATTGAGCGCTGGATTCAAACACTGTAAATCTAAATACACAATTGACATCACAGACTGTTCCAAATCATAATGTGACTCAGTAGTGTGTAGCACCGACATGCTGTATGTACTCCCGACAACATCTGGGTATACTCCTGCTGAGACTGCAGATGGTGTCCTGGGGGATCTCCTCCCAGACCTGGATCAGTGCATCAGTGAGCTCTAGGATAGTCTGGCGCTACGTGGTGGCGTCAGATGCATCGATACATAACGTCCCAGAGGTTCTCAATTGGATTCATGTCTGGCCACAAGGCTGGGCATTTTCCTGCAACAGGAGGCTGGGCCCACTGCACCAGCGTATGGTCTTGACGATGGGTCTGAGGATTTCATCTTAGTACCTAACAGCAGTCAGAGTACCATTGGCTAGCACTTGGAGGTCTGTGCAACACTCCAAAGATATGCCTTCCCAGACCACCACTGTTCACTTTTTGGTGGTTGTCTTGCTGTTGTCAAATTATTTTGCACCAAAACAGGTGACAGTGATGCAGAATGACTTATGCTTCGTAACTGGACAGATTGATATCCCTGAAGTTGAATTGACTTGGTGTTTTACTTAGATGATTGCATGTTCCATAAATTGTTTTGAGCAGTGTACATGAAAGTACTTCTAATTACGGTATGTATTTACTTAATAAAACCAGTACGTAATATTATTCTGAACTTTGAAATGTGGTGAAATGTGTCAGTGTTGAAACCAAAGGCACATGACACATCCTCATTGATCCAAACTGCATAATCCATGACACATTTATGAATTTATTGAATATACAGTATTTACCATGTGATATCACAAACCTTCAATATTAGGATGTTATAAGTATAGAACTGTGCAATGTAATAAAATATATTTTGTAAATTGTAATTGTTTTTCTAACATGTCTATTTTATATTCTCAGTAAATTACTCTTTATGAATAAAGGTAAATACGTATCTAAACAATTAAACATCTGGGGGTCAGCGGTTAGGAAGTCAGACTTTTAGTCGGAAGGTTGCAAGTTTGATTTCAACTGTAATTGTTGCTGTGTCATTGGGCAAGGCATTTCACCCTATGTTGCTCCAGGGAGAATGTCCCTGTACATAATGTTATTCAAGCATCTGTTAAATGACAAAAATCTACATGTATCTGAAATAATAAACTGGAAAACAAGTTAAAAAAAATTCAAATAAATTTCAATTATACTCCAGTATTATACTTCTAGTATACTTATGTTTAACTATAAGTATGTATTTGATATATTTTAGTATATTTTAAGTATACTTTTAAAACATACATACCAAAATAATATATTAGAAGTATATTTAAGATAAATAAAATACATTTCAAGTACATTTAAATATACTTTTTTTACTTGGGAATGGCATAGAAAATCCTGTTAGGTAAACCTTATTATTAGTGATACTTTCTGATCATTGACAAAAAGCTAAAGTGCCACATGGAAAATGGTTTACAATAACAGCAAAGTCATGACTGGAAAAATAACAGAAAACACCTCCGTCTCTTTCCCTGTCTTGTGGAAATGTACCAGCGAGAAGAGCACACATTCTGTTGTCTGGTGTAGTGTAAAAAATAAAGCTGTGATCCCTGACTGGCTGGTTTATCATTGACCTGGAGCCTTAATACTCCGGTTAACGATTAGGGACTCTGGCTGATTAGGCCATGAGCAGGATATTGGCTTCACATAGAGGAAGATCAGACTTGAAAGATTGAGGTAGCTTATGATTAGAAAATAGAGCGAGATTATGTCCTTCTGGCCCAGATGAGCCAATATATAGAACAGAATGTGCAGTAGTCTAAATATCTAAATTTCAGTCATATTGGATATTTTTGTTGTTGCACTGCACTGCAACTATAATGACATAGATGACCTGGATGTAAACTTGTATGGTTAAAATCCTGTATGACCCACCTACAGCTCCTCCAAATATCATGTGATTAACCAAGGAAACAGAGTAATAAGTGTGGATGGACTGCAACTACTGACTACAATACATGTATATGAAATTACTGCCAGTCAATACAATTGTCTATTCTTTAATACTTTAATACATTTCATGTGCTTTTTTATCTAATATATTTAAATATATATAATACATTTGACAATATATAACAAAATGTAGTTTACAAATACATTAAGAAATGTATTTAACATAAATTTAAAGATGTATTAAAAATACATTTGAAATACACTACTCAAATAAAAAAGGGAACACTAGGATAACTAGATCTGAATGAATAAACTAATCGTATGAAATACTTTCGTCTTTACATAGTTGTAAAATGTGCTGACAACAAAATCACACTACAAGTTGACCCAACTTTGATGTAATGTCCTTAAAACAAGTCAAAATGAGTCTCAGTAGTGTGTGTGGCCTCCACGTGCCCGTATGACCTCCCTACAATGCCTGGGCATGCTCCTGATGAGGTGGCGGATGGTCTCCTGAGGGATGTCCTCCCAGACCTGGACAAAAGCATCCGCCAACTCCTGGAGATTCTGTGGTGCAACGTGGCGTTGGTGGATGGAGCAACACATGATGTCCGAGCTGTGCTTAATCGGATTCAGGTCTGGGGAATGGGCGGGCCAGTCCATAGCATCAATGCCTTCCTCTTTCAGGAACTGCTGACACACTCCAGCCACATGAGGTCTAGCATTGTCTTGCATTAGGAGGAACCGCACCAGCATATGGTCTCACAAGGGGTCTGAGGATCTCATCTTGGTACCTAATGGCAGTCAGGCTACCTCTGGCGAGCACATGGTGGGCTGTGCGGCCCCCCAAATAAATGCCACCCCACACCATTACTGACCCACCGCCAAACCGGTCATGCTGGAGGATGTTGAAGGCAGCAGAACATTCTCCACGGCGTCTCCAGACTCATGTCACATCTGTCACATGTGGTCAGTGTGAACCGGCATTCATCTGTGAAGAGCACAGGGCGCCAGTGGCGAATATGCCAATCTTGATGTTCTCTGGCAAATGCCAAACGTCCTACACGGTGTTGGATATGTTTCGCCAGACATATCGTTTTGGCTAAGCTCAGTCAGGACTGCATGTGGCCTTTCTTGATGAGTGGCTTTTTTCTTGCAACCCTCCCATACAAGCCACATTTGTGGAGAATTTGTGATATTGTTGTCACATGCACACAATGACCACTCTTTGTCATGAATTCCTGCTTCAGAGTTGCTGTAGGCCTCTTGGTAGCCTCCCTGACCAGTTTCCTCCTGGCTCTTTCATACAGTTTGTAGCAATGTCCTGACTCAGGGAGGGTCTGTTGTACCAAATACCTTCCACTTCTTAATAATGGACTTCACTGTGCTTCTAGGCACTGATAAACCCTTTGAAATGTTTTTGTATCCATCTCCTGACTTGTGTCTGTCCACAACATTATCCCGTAGACCTTTTGACAATGCCTTGCCACCCATAGTTGACTGTTGTCTTCAGTTGCACTACCAAAAACTGAAATTCTTCAGTAAAAGCTTGTTTCATTCTGAGCTAATCAAAATGACCACAGCTGATCACAGTTGAATATCAATTGGCTTTGTGTGCTATTGAGAAGGTGATTAACTACACCTGGTTGGGTTTACAAGTAATTTTTAGGAGGGGGGTGATTATTTTTCCAACTCAGTGATTCACTTTCAACTACTGTCATTTTTCAGCAAACATCACATGTGAAAATATTTGTATGAACAAAAATAGATTCAACAGCTAAGACATAAACTGAACAAGTTCTCTTATTTGGTCAGTATTTGGTGTATTCACCAGCTGCAATAAGTACAGAAGTGCAACTACCCATGGACTGCACCAGATTTGCCAGTTCTTGCTGTGAGATGTTACCCCACTCTTCCACCAAGGCACCTGGGGTTTAGATCCGGGCTCTTTACTTGCCATGGCAGAACACTGACATTCGTGTCTTGCAAAAAATCATGTACAGAACGAGCAGTATGGCTGAAGGCATTGTCATGCTGGAGGGTCATGTCAGGATGAACCTGCAGGAAGGAGCCTGAGGGAGGAGGATGTCTTCCTTGTAAAGCACATCATTGAGATTACCAGCAATGACAACAAGCTCAATCCGATGATGCTGTGACACACCAACCCAGACCATGACAGACCCTCCACCTCCAAATGAATCTCGCTCTAGAGTACAGGCCTTTGTATAATTCATTCATTCTACGATAAACGCAAGTGCAATGGTCACCCCATGTACGACAATACCGCAACTCGTCAGTGAAGAGCACTTTTTCCCATCCTATCTGGTCCAGCGAAAGTGGGTTTGTGCCCATAGGCGACGTTGCTGCCAGTGATGTCTGGTGAGGACCTGCCTTACAACAGACCTACAGGTCCACAGTCCAGCCTCTCTCAGCCTATGGTGGACAGTCTATGCACTTTGTGCATTCCTTGCATAACTTGGGCAGATGTTTTTGCCATCCTGTACATTACCTGTCCTGCAGGTGTGATTTTTGGGTGTACCGATTCTGTGCAGGTGTTTTACACATGGTCTGCCACTATGAGGATGATCAGCTGTCCTTTGTATCTCCCTGTTTTGCTGTCTTAGGAATATCACAAACTTAGCAATTTATTGCCCTGGGCACATCTGCCTCCTTGCAGCATGCATAAGGCATGTTCAAGCAGGTGGACAGGGCCCCTGTGCATCTTTCATTTGATGTTTTTCAGAGTAGAAAGGTCTCTTTAGTAACCTCAGTTTTCATAACTGTGACCTTAATTGCCTACTGTCTGTATGCTGGACATTTTTTTTAACACTTTTAAATGAAGATCTTTAAAGTTATTAGGCTTTTCACAAATTAACCTTAAAATGCACTGTCCTGAAAAAGGGATGTTTCTTTTCAGAACTTAAAGCTGCATTGTGTAAGAGTTACTCCCATCTAGTGGTCAAATTGTATATAACAAGCAACTGAAGCCCCTCGCATTATTATACCAGCAACGTGAACCTGGATATTCGTTTCTTCTTTCAAAACAATAGCGCTCGTTTTGAGTCATTGCAATAATCATTGTTAATTCACTACACAGCCCGTGAATTGTAACCAAATGCAATTGTATTGTGTGTAAAGAAACAATAAGAGCATGTGATAGAAAAAATAATAATTTAACATGTTTTATTAATAAAAGTAACAAATATGTTTTACACACAATTTGATTGAATAAATTGTCAGTGTCTCATGTGAAAACACAATTACATTTGAAAAACATTCACTAGAGTCTATTTTATTCCAACAGAATACTGATTTTAGCAAAACATGAACCTATGCAATGAATAAACAATGATTATTGCAATGAACCACGAGCGCTATTATTTTGAAACCGAAAATCCAAGTTTGTGTTGCCAGGCGAACGTTCTTGCCTACAGCTTGGGCCAGTATCAAACAGCACTGCCATTACATGTCCTCGAGATTAGGCATGAGCTTACATCTTCAACAGACTGAAATTTGCCGGCAGTCGTGAGTAATCTCCCTCTAGCATTCGTCACAGTGCCACTAGTGTAAATGCGCGAAAGGCCGAGCTTGAATTTCTAGGTATGTCCCTTTTTGGCTATTGTATTTCAATGATGGAGGCGTAACATGGCTGCCACAATTCGAGCGGCAGCATTGTATGTTTTGTGAATGGAAGATTCTACACTTACGAAAATACTTTGATTAGTTGGTGGAAGTAATTACACATGAATGAGCACATATTTTTGAAAGAACAAATGGGTTTTTGCTAAGAATCAACTCAAAGAAATACACAGTGTAGCTTTAACAATAACTTAGCCATATCAAAGGCACTCTGGCACTCAGCCGTCCACTCGAAGGTTACCTTCGGGCTGATCAAAGTGGTTAGGGGAGCCACTACAGACGAAATCTTTCCACAAAATGTCCTGTAATAACCCACCATGCCTAAGAATCTCTGTAACTGACGGCAGGTATCAAGTACTGGGTACTGGGTAATAGCCTGCACATTTCTAGCTCCAGGACACACATGACCATGGCCCACTTCTTTTCCAAAATAGGTCACTCACACTTGGCCAGATTTAACAGTAACGAAGCAGCTTGCAGCCGCTCAAACACCTCCCGCAATGTAGAGATGTGATCCAACCAAGTGGAGGAGTATATTACTAAATCATCAAGGTAAGCTGTACAGTTCTCTACACCAGCAAATACCTTATTTACCAATCTTTCAAAGGTAGCAGGCACGTTACGCATGCCACAAGCCATTATAGTGTTTTGTAGAAACTGGTCGGGCGTAATGAATGTTGGAATATTAGAGGCACATTCAGTTAAAGGAACTTGCCAGTCACCTTTTAGCATGTAGAGTTTACTCACATATTTTGCAGACCCGATTGTATCAACGCATTCATCAATGCACTGCATTGGGAATGAGTCAAACACGGTGACCTCATTGACATGTCTATAGTCAATACATAATCTAGATGTGCCATCAGATTTTGGCACTAAAATACATGGGGAACTCCATGTACTGATACTAGGTTTTTCCATCTAATTTTACCAAAAATATTTTGCTTCCTTCCTCACCAGCTCTCGTTTATGGGCGTTGACTCTATATGGGTGCTGTCGAATAGGAACAGCAAATCCCGGACGAGCCCCCATTTGTTATGACCTAGCTCTTGATAAGGAGGGAAACCTAACACCCCACCGCTCAAAGAGGTCAGTAAAAGAGGTATTGGGTCATAGGTGTGAGTAAGGACACAGACACACAAGATACCGTATAAACCAAGGGCTTTATTTGCCACATGGTAATAATGATAACATAACAATGGGGTGGGCTGGATGGAACCAAATCAAAGAAAGCAATATATTTCCTACCCCTAACCTACGCTATCTCCCAAACACTAAACACTTAAAATAATCTGGCACACGAATGAGGCACCCTAAACAAAACTTACAGGGGGTGGTCCACCCAGGTCTAACTAGTGAGTTTAGACACAGTAGTATCCATGCGTGTAGTGTACTTATTACAGTAACAAATAATCCAACAATAATATATACCAATGGCCACACTAAAACACAACAAACATACTAATTAGGCCTGAAACTTCATAAATAAAGCTGTTACTCACTATACCACTAACAAAACTACACAGAGAGCCAGAGCTCATACACCAAAACGAGTGAAGTGTCAGGCCTAATCAGCCAAAACAAAGTGAGCCACCTTACTAACAGACAGAGAGAGACTGGAACAAACACAAAATGGCACAATTCATACATAGGAAGAGCATGATGGGATGGATGATGATTACTGGAACCAGGTGAACCAGATTATGGAAGGAAGTAGTCATTGATAAGTGATGATTAGGTCTGATATGTGCCACCTGTGGGGAATAGACAAACTGAGTTGGACAAACAGACACACAGAACAAGAACACAGAACAAATAAAACCAACACAGACCAGGGCACACAGAAACATAGATACACCTTAACTGGGGTAACATGTGTTCTCCATTGCCATCATCAAAACACAAAATGAATATATTTTCGAAGAATGATGTTCCCTCCAGTACAGTTCCAGAGACAAACACAATGTCAAGGAGCATTGAATCTTTTATGGTGGCTCTTGGTGGCCCACCACCTTAATTAGACACATTAAGTGGGTTTTCCCTTTAATTTGTCAGGTGTCCATAGCTCATGCCTTGGGCCAATGACCGCATTGTGTCTACATGTTTTTGTCATGAGGTCAGTACAGAAAGAACCTCCATTTTGTCAACTAAAGGACAAACAGGTTCATCAAGAAAAACTTGTTAAAAATATAAACACAGTTGTTGTTGAGCACTTATTCTATACCTGTCATTATTAGTTGTAATGAAATCTCCACCGAACCACTTAACACAGACATTCCTGTCTTTTCTAATCTTTTCTAATTTACAAAGAGAACTGTGGATATAAGTCCAGTCAAATTTTGTGATATTTTCAAGTGCATGAATACTAAAGAAGCTTTGTTGTGTGGTTAAGGGCATAGTGAAGAGTGCTTTATTCCCATGCAGGCTTTAAAAACTTGAGTGAAATATGTGTTGGGGAGAGCTGGACAGACGCACCTCCTGAAACATAATATAAATGGAGAAAGAGAGAGAGAGAGAGAGAGAGAGAGAGAGAGAGAGAGAGAGAGAGAGAGAGGGAGAGACAGTTCAACAACCTAAGAAAACAATTCAAACAAAACTACAATACCTATAGGAATACAATACCTATAGGAACAAAAACACAAAGCAAAATGCAGTACTATCTGGCCCTAAACTGACAGTAACCTTGACAAAGTACAGACTCAGTGAGAACAGCCTTTTCATTGAGATGGAAAAACACAGGAAGACCTGGCTCCCTGTAGAGGAAAGGCTGTGCCATCACTGCACCACAGCAGAACCAGACACAGAGTTGAACTTCCTGACAAAATGTGAAAAATATAAACCAATCAGAAAGAGTACACAGCAAAATCACCAGTGTTAAATCAACTCTGAGAGTGTTAAAGTAAAACTCTCAGTGTTCTATATAAACACTATATAAACACTGAGAGTGTTACTTTAACACTCTCAGAGTTTATTTAACACTGGTGATTTTGCTGTGTAATTTCCCTAAATTTGAAGTAACTCTTAAAGGTTTCAAAACCCTCTCTGATGTAACTAGGCTATCTGTCTTGTTGGGGGAGGACACAGAGATATGTGTATTGGCAGCTCACTATGTTACTGCCTGCCACAAATTAAGGGACCGTGCTGCCTGACAAGCAAATAACCTTCCAAGGGTATTCATTATCAATGTAAATATTGTAATAATATAGTTATATGTTGTTGTTTATCTTTCTTATTAATGGTTTTATTTAATAGAAATTTGGCTAATATAATATGTCATTGAATTCTATTGTTTGTTTTAGAGAGAAAAAACAGAGCAAACTGAATGGAATGATGGGAGTTCGATTGTTGCTACAACCTCTTTTATAAATCAGTTTATGACAGAAACCAGGTCTCTGATTATAACTTTGCCCTGTGTAGTGTGTTGATTTCATGTGATCACATTTGCCCTGTGTAGTGTGTTGATTTCATGTGATCACATTTGTGTAGTGTGTTGATTTCATGTGATAACATTTGCCTTGTGTAGTGTGTTGATTTAATGTGATCACATTTGCCCTGTGTAGTGTGTTGATTTCATGTGATCACCTTTGCCCTGTGTAGTGTGTTGATTTCATGTGATCACATTTGCCTTGTGTAGTGTGTTGATTTCATGTGATCACATTTGCCTTGTGTAGTGTGTTGATTTCATGTGATCACCTTTGCCCTGTGTAGTGTGTTGATTTCATGTGATCACATTTGCCTTGTGTAGTGTGTTGATTTCATGTGATCACATTTGCCTTGTGTAGTGTGTTGATTTAATGTTATCACATTTGCCTTGTGTAGTGTGTTGATTTAATGTGATCACCTTTACCCTGTGTAGTCTGTTGATTTCATGTGATCACCTTTGCCCTGTGTAGTGTGTTGATTTCATGTGATCACATTTGCCCTGTGTAGTGTGTTGATTTTATGTGATCACCTTTGCCCTGTGTAGTGTGTTGATTTTATTTGATTACCTTTGCCCTGTGTAGTGTGTTGATTTCATGTGATCACATTTGCCCT